>JAWQEG010002667.1:10000-16559 GCA_033782935.1 Petrolisthes cinctipes | reverse complement strand
ATCAGTGACCTTTCAATTCACCAACCAAAGAATCTCCCCATAAGCCAAGGTTGTAGCCAGCTGAGTTATAGTAGTGTGCCAATATATTTTTTTTAGTAGTTAACACCAACATATCTTTTCTCCTCTCTTGTATACTCCTACCACACCTCTCTCTATACCTCTACCACACCTCCCTTCCCTCTTCTATACCTCTACCACACCTCCTTTCCCTTTTCTATACCTCGAACACACCTCCCTTCCCTCTTCTATACCCCTACCACACCTCTCTTACCTCTTCTATACCTCTACCACACCTTCCGTACCTCCTGTATACCTCGACCATACCTCCCTTCCCTCTTCTATACCTCTACCACAACTTCTATACCTCTACCACCACACCTCCCTATATACCTTCCTCTTGTCTTCCCTCGACCGCTTCCTCCTCGCAAATCATCCCCCCCCCCCAACCCGCCCCCCCCCCCCGACACACACCGTCTCCTGCGCCAAAGGCATGGATTTACATACAGAATTTTCGGCTTAAGGTTTAAATCCATTGCAGGTGTGAAGTCCGAGTGAAGGAGGCTTTGGGAGAGGCACAGGTGTTTGGAGGGAAGGTAGGGGTTTGGAAAGTGAGGTGAGGTGAGGACAGAGATAGACGTGAAATGAGGGAGAGGAAAGTTATGAGAGAAGACAGTGAGATATGAGGAGAAATGAGGGAGAGAGGAAAGTTATGAGAGAAGTGAGATGAGGAGAGGACAGCGATGGAGGAGAAATGAGGGATAGGAAAGTTATGAGAGAAGTGAGATGAGGAGAAAATGAGGGAGAGGAGGAAGGGAAGTGAGTTGGGACCAGAACGTTTGGCTTATAGTGAACAAAGTGGGAGGGGTGTGGGGGGCAGAGTGGGATGGGTGTGTATGAAGAGTTGGGGAGAGAATGAAAGGTGGAGGGAAGGAGAGAGGGAGAGAAGGAGTGAGAGGGAGGGAGGTGAGAGGAGGGAGGGAGGAGGAAATGTGGGTTTGACGTGGGATTGAGGAGGGAGGGAGGGAGGGAGCGATTGAGGAAGAAGAGAAGGAGGGAGGAGGGAAGGTACATTGTGGGTTTGACGTGGGATTGAGGAGGGAGGGAGGGAGGGAGCGAGCGTTTGAGGAAGAAGAGAAGAGGGATGTGAGGATAATGGGACAACAATAAACAAACTAATGGAAGGAAAGAAGGGTTATTATTTTGAGGTATTAAAGAGTATCAGTATTCTAATCTGTTTCTCTTCTGGTATAAAGGTTGGAGGAATCAGTAGCCTTCTAGTTCATCCCAAACAAATGACCCCCCTTACGGTAAATATTACGTGCATTATTTTTGATGTTGTTTTTGTTGTTCGTTTGGGTTTACTGATTTAATGAAGTGAGTTGGTAAGAGACCTGTTCATGATGTTGTCAGAAATTGGAGATAAACGAGTCCTTCAAATATTGCCACGAAACACACTATATAATATGGAAGGAGCTTGTTTCGTGGTGTGGTGAGGAGGAATCAGAGCTCCCAAATTTTCATACACGATCACAGGTCCTTAATTAAATAGGGGAGAGGGTCTTGTTGGTGAATATGAGCGCTAACTGATTCCTGCCAACTATGCCAAGAAACAGACGACCTCAGTGCAGTTAGTAATTCCTCTTCTTGTTGATATAAGTTAGTGTTTGTGGGTGTGCATGGCTGGGAGTGGTGTGGGGTTGGGTAGGTGATTCAAAGTGGTGATGGGGTGGTGCAAGTGTGGTGCAGTAATGATGATAAGTGCAAGTTGGGTGCAGTAGGTGCCAGTAGGTGATAGGTGGGTGCAAGTGGGTGCCAGTAGGTGATGGGGGGTGCAAGTGGGTGCAAGTAGGTGCCAGTAGGTGATGGGTGGGTGCCAGTAGGTGCCAGTAGGTGATGGGTGAATGCAAGTGGGTGCCAGTAGGTGCCAGTAGGTGATGGGTGGGTGCAAGTGGGTGCAGTAGGTGATGGGTGGGTGCAAATGGGTGCCAGTAGGTGCCAGTAGGTGATGGGTGGGTGCAAGTGGGTGCCAGTAGGAGATGGGTGGGTGCAAGTGAGTGCCAATAGGTGCAGTAGGTGATAGGTGGGTGGAAATATACTCACCTGCTTACTACACAGTGTAAGTAAACATTGAGAGCGGCCACAAGTTATGAATGAAAGCTGACCTGGGGCACGTGTTGATCTTGGCCAGAGGGAGTGTGAGGGGAACCGACGAGGGCACACCTACACACTCACAATATTTTTATGAATGAATGAAGGAATGAATGACGGCACGGAGCTAATGGTGAAAAGTATGTGTGTATGTGTGTGTGTGTGTGTGTGTGTGTGTGTGTGTGTGTGTGTGTGTGTGTGTGTGTGTGTGTGTGTGTGTGTGTTGGGGGGCGGGGATAATAGATGGGGGCATGTTTGGACTGGGGGGAGGGGGGGATAATAGATGGGGGCATGTTTGGGCTGGGGGAAGGGGGGGGGATAATAGATGGGGGCATGTTTGGTGCTGGGGGGAGGGGCGATAATAGATGGGGGCGTGTTTGGACGGGGGGAGGGGGGGGGATATAGATGGGGGCGTGTTTGGACTGGAGGGAGGTGGGGGATAATAGATGGGGGTGTGTGTGTTTGGTGCTGAGAGATAATAGGTTGAATTGTTGCCGAATAAAATTTAATATACAGTTAACTCGGTTTGTGCAGGTAATAAATTGATTGATTCTTGACATTAAGTAAACAATGAAATACTCATATATATTTTTATTTTTATTTAATTATGCTATAGAGGTATCAATTCATTAGTAGTCTCATTTTCTGTACAGTCACTTGCAAAATAATGTCTATGTTCATCCATATTCACACACACACACAAAACACACACACACACAAAACACACACACACACACACACACACACACACAGACAGACACACACACAACACATACACACACAAACAAACAAACAAACAAACAAACAAACAAACACACTCACACTCACACACACACACACACACACACACACACACACACATACCCATTATTATTATTATTATCATACCCTCACACACATATACCATCACACACACGAAGCTAGCCTCAGAAACAGCAAAGGATAAGAATAGTCTATATAGTGACGAGGGACAAATACAACAAGACTTATCACAATGCCAAACTTTTATCACCACAATGCAAGACTTTTTATCACCACCACAATGCAGGTGTTGTCTTTGATGTAGCTTCCGTCACGTTGTTTTTCTCTTTTGTTTACATCTGAGTAAGTCCTTGTTTGCTGAGTGGCAGAGGGTGATTGGCTAAATGAATCTTTTGTTATTGCTAGAACGGGATAAGGAGAGGGAAGACAGGTTGGTTGGTATAGGGGTCGAGGAGAGGGAAGACAGGTTGGTTAGTAGGGTCCAAGAGAGGGAAGACAGGTTGGTTGGTAGGGTTGAGGAGCTAGGGGTGAGGGAAAACAGGTTGGTTGGTAGGGTTGAGGTGCTAGGGGTGAGGAGAGGGAAGACAGGTTGGTTGGTAGGGGTTGAGGAGAGGGAAGACAGGTTGGTTGGTATAGGGTCGAGGAGAGGGAAGACAGGTTGGTTGGTATAGGGTCGAGGAGAGGGAAGACAGGTTGGTTGGTAGGGTCGAGGGAAAGCAGGGTTGGTATAAGGGTGAGGAGAGGGAAGACAGGTTGATTGGTAGGGGTGAGGAGCTAGGGGTGATGGAAAGCAGGGTTGGTATAGGGGTGAGGAGAGGGAAGACAGGTTGGTTGGTAGGGGTGGTAGAAGGAAGATAGGTTGGTAGGGGTGAGGAGCTAGGGGTGAGGAGAGGGAAGATAGGTTGGTAGGTAGGGGTGAGGAGCTAGGGAAGGCAAAGACAGGTTGGTTGGTAGGGGTGAGGTGCTAGGGGTGAGGGAGAGGGAAAGCAGGGGTTGGTTTAGGGGTGAGGAGAGGGAAGACAGGTTGGTTGGTTAGGGGCGAGGAGAGGGAAGACAGGTTGGTTGGTAGGGTTGAGGAGCTAGGGGTGAGGGAAAGCAGGGTTGGTATAAGGGTGAGGAGAGGGAAGACAGGTTGGTTGGCAGGGGTGAGGAGCTAGGGGTGAGGGAAAGCAGGGTTGGTATAGGGTCGAGGAGAGGGAAGACAGGTTGGTTGGTAGGGGTGAGGGAAAGCAGGGTTGGTATAGGGGTGAGGAGAGGGAAGACAGGTTGTAGGGGTGAGGAGCTAGGGGTGAGGGAAAGCAGGGTTGGTATAGGGTGTGAGGAGAGGGAAGATAGGTTGGTGTTGGTAGGGGTGAGGAGCGAAGGAAGGCAGGGTAGTAAAATGAGGACTGGCAGGGTAGGGTTAGGATTAAGGGTAAAATGCGACTTGATACATGGGGAAGGTGTGGTGCTAAGGGTATTAATTAAGGGAGGAGTAGGGTAGATAAAGTAGTGCAAGGGAACGAATAGAAGAGGGTAGGGAAGGGAGAGAAGAGGAGAGGAGAGTAGAGAAGAGGAAAGTTGAGTAGAGAAGGAGGAGAGGAGAGGAGAGTAGTGAAGGGAGAGGTGAGCAGAGTAGTGTAGTGAAGGGAGAGGTGGGGGGAGTAGGGTAAGTAGAGGTGAGGAGAGGAGAGTAGTGAAGAGAGAGATGAGCAGAGAAGAGGAGAGTATAGGGTAAGGAGAGGAGAGTAGAGAAGGGAGAGATGAGGAGAGGAGAGTAGGGAAGGGAGAGGTGAGGAGAGGAGAGTAGGGAAGGGATAGAAGAGGACAGTTGAGTAGAGAAGGAGGAGAGGAGAGGAGAGTAGTGAAAGGAGAGGTGAGGAGAGGAGAGTAGTAAAGGGAGAGGAGAGGAGAGTAGTGAAGGGAGAGGTAAGCAGAGGAGAGTAGTGAAGAGAGAGATGAGGAGAGGAGAGTATAGAGTAAGGAGAAGTGAGGAGACGAGAGTAGGGAAGGGATAGAATGGGCAAGTAGAGTAGGGAAGGATGGACTAAGGTATAAGGTAGATTACAGTAAACAGAGAAGGGTATAGGATGTCATTTTATATTAATAGGAAGGGTACTGTATATAGGTCAAAGAGATACACTTAAGGGGAGAGTTTTGTATTGGTAAATCTGGAGCAACTGAATCCTCCAAACTATTCCAAGCAACAGAACACTATTATTATTTTTGCTCTTCTGGTCCTGTTTCCTCGTATAAGTTTTGTGTTGGTGAATCTGGAGCAACTGAATCCTCCAAACTATTCCAAGCAACAGAACACTATTATTTTTGCTCTTGTGGTCCTGTTTCCTGGCATACTTTGGAGGAATTAAGGCACTCCAATGTACCAAAAAAGAATTACCGCCTTAAGTTTGATATTTGGTGGAACAGAACAAGTCTTTAGAGCATTGTCCCTTTTAATTCCACTGTGTTTTTATGACAGCTGTAGGCACTCATTTATATATTTGTATGTACATAAGGAGGCCCGTTTGATGTGTGTGTGTGTGTGTTTGTGTGTGTGTGTTTGTTTGTTTGTTTGAATTTTGTGTGTGTGTGTGTGTGTGTGTGTGTGTGAGTAAAGTGTGTGTGTGTGTGTGTGTGTATGGGTGTGTGTGAGTGAGTAAAGTGTGTGCGTGTGTGTGTGTGTGTATGTGTGTGAGTGTGTGTGTGTGTGTGTGTGTGTGTGTGTGTGTGTGTGTGTGTGTGTGTGTGTGTGTGTGTATGTGTGTGTGTGTGAATAAAGTGTGTGTGTGTGTGTGTCCGCAACAGTATAATATTACGATACACCTCTTATCTAACCAGGGCGATACTACTACCACTACCACCACTACTACTACCACCACCACTACCACTGCTTCCTGAGGTGATAATAAAAACCATAGCTGTCTCACTCTGGTTTTGATTTCCCAACCCCAGACTGCTTTGATCCCGGTACCGACTAATCAACCGAGGGCTCAACAGATCAGGCTAATTACGGCATGCTAAACCACACTGATTCCCGAACCCACACACCTACCTATCTATCTACCTGTCTGTGTGTATGTCTGGCTGTCTGGCTGGCTGTCTGGCTGTCTAATGTTGTTGCTGTTAGGATCGTGGTATTATATTCTGACGTCTCTCTGTCTGTCTACCCGTCTGTATGTCTGTCTGTCTAATGCTGTTGCTGTTAGGATCGTGGCATTATGTTCTGACGTCTCTCTGTCTGTCTACCTGTCTGTATGTCTGTCTGGCTGGCTGGCTGTCTAATGCTGTTGCTGTTAGGATCGTGGCATTATATTCTGACGTCTCTCTGTCTGTCTACCTGTCTGTATGTCTGGCTGTCTGGCTGGCTGTCTGTCTAATGCTGTTGCTGTTAGGATCGTGGCATTTTATTCTGACGTCTCTCTGTCTGTCTTTCTACCTGTCTGTCTTATTATAGTTAGAGTCAGATTAAGACAGTGAATGGAATTTGTGTGTGAATGGTTTTGAAAGAATCAGTATTATCAGTATTGTACAGTTGGCCACACATGAAGCTGGTACGCCTCGTTACTTGTGAGGTACCTACAACAGCAAGCGAAAGTTATAGTTTGTTGACAGGTAGATAGACAGTAATAATATTTTACTATTCACTGTTATTCTTGTTCACTTTCTTTCC
>JAWQEG010002667.1:0-5000 GCA_033782935.1 Petrolisthes cinctipes | reverse complement strand
AAGGTTAATTTTCTTTTTGTTTTCTGTCACTTTTACAAGATAAATAAAGGTTCAGTGAAAAGACACCATTGTCATATAAAATATCTTTATTAGGGAGAATAAAATGACTAATCATGATATAGGATAGGATACATCATTTTAGGAATCAGGACACCTATGTATGTATGTATGTATGTATGTGTGTAGGTAGGTAGGTAGGTACGTAGGTATGTATGTGTGTAGGTAGGTAGGTATGTATGTGTGTATGTTTTTTTTATGCATGTATGTGTGTAGGTATGTATGTGTGTGTAGGTAGGTAGGTTGGTATGTATGTGTGTATGTTTTTTTATGCATGTATGTGTATTATGTATGTGTGTAGGTAGGTAGGTAGGTATGTATGTGTGTATGTTTTTTTATGTATGTATGTGTATTATGTATGTATGTATGTATGTGTGTATGTTTTTATGCATGTATGTGTGTAGGTATGTACTTTTATTATGAATGTATGTTTATTATGTATGTATGTATGTATGTATGTATGTATGTGTATGTAATGTGTTGGCAGGTTTAGTTTGATGAAGTAGCTAACTCGATTGATTACCTTTAATTAATTCACTGACAACACCTTATTAATTCACTGACAACACCTTATTTTTTCACTGACAACACCTTATTTTTTTCCTGACAACACCTTTATTATTGATTGCCAACACCCCTCATTCACTGACAACATAATTATTATTTCACTACCAACAAAATTATTATTTCCTGACAACATAATTTTTCAAAACTGACAACACAATTATTTTTCACTGACAACACACAATTATTTTTCACTGACAACACACAATTATTTTTTATTGCCAACATAATTACTATTTCCCTGACAACACAATTATTTTTTACTGCCAACATAATTACTATTTCCATGACAACACCTTTATTTTTTACTGCCAACACCATTATTTATTCCCTGACAACACACATAATTTTTCACTACCAACACTTTTCAGTCACTAACAAGGACAATTAATTATTTTTCCCCGGCAACACAATATTATCACATTGACATCACAATTATAATTTCACTGCCAACACTTAACACAATTATAATTTCACTGCCAACACATTTTTTTCCACTTCCAACACAATTTTTTCCACTGACAACATAATTTTCCCCTGACAACACAATTTTTTCCACTTCCAACACAATATTTTCCCTGACAACACATTTTTTTCCCTGACAACACAATTTTTTCCACTTCCAACACAATTTTTTCCACTGCCAACACAATTTTTTCACTTCCAACACAATTTTTTCACTTCCAACACAATATTTTCCCTGACAACACAATTTTTTTCCACTGCCAACACAATTTTTTTCCACTGACAACACAATATTTTCCACTTCCAACAAATTTTTTCCACTTCCAACACAATATTATCCACTGACAACACAATTTTTTCACTGACAACACAAGTATCTTCCCTCCGACGGTCGAGTTTTCCTAAATTTCCGTAAAAAAACTTGGAGCAAATTATTTCCTCCAAACTACTCCAAGCAACAGGCCACCATTACTTTTGTTAATATGGTCCTGTTTCCTGGTATATTTTGGAGTACTCAAGTCGCTTTAATGAACTACAGGTGTACGTACTATCCATCTTGATTAATTAAAAGTGTTCAATTGTCACCTGGTATTTGTTATAATTTGTATAACAGATTGTTCTTCAAATAATTATTGTTCTTCAAATAATTATTGTTCTTCATAGAATTGTTTTTCTTAATATAATTGTTCTGAGTACTTGCTGTGTGTGTGTGTGTGTGTGTGTGTGTGTGTGTGTGTGTGTGTGTGTGTGTTTTAATTAATGAAGGTGCAAACTACAGAACCGAAGAGAGGGAAGGAAGGAAGGAATGGGGGGGAGGGGGGGGGGACACACTCACACATACGAACGAACACTTTTGTACAGAGAAATACAATTATGTACATATGATAATAATAATAATAATAATAATAATAATAATAATAATAATAATGTTATATTATTATAGTATATGATATGAATCGAATAAAAATCTTAGCTAAACCCTACACGACTAATGAATGATCCAGCAGAAGTTCCGACCACCACCACCAGGGGCCTTTTTATTAGTCCATGAGTCCAGTCCATCAGTCCATCAGTCCCTTCCATCAGGTCCTTTTATCAGTCCATCAGTCCTTTCCTTCAGTCTATCAGTCCCTTCCATCAGTCCATCAGGTCCTTCCATCAGTCCATCAGGTCCTTCCATCAGTCCATCAGGTCCTTCTATCAGTCCATCAGTCCCTTCTATCAGTCCATCAGTCCCTTCTATCAGTCCATCAGGCCTTTCCATCAGTCCATCAGGTCCTTCCATCAATCCATCAGGTCCTTCCCTTTTAATTAATCAACTATGAACACTGACTGAACAAGCTTGCTGTGAGAAGGAGGGTGATGATGATGATATTAATATTTGTTGTTGTTGTTGTTGTTGTTGTTGTTGACATGTTGTTTGTTTACGGTAAAACAGACAGGCTCCTAATTTGAAATCTGAAAGTGGTCTGTCTGGAAATTTTTGACTTTTTCGTAACACTGAAGAGGCTTAAGTTCGGCTCTACGGAAACTTAAGCTTAACAATGAACGGGCTTAAGTTGTCGTCGTGTATGGAAGCTTAAGCCTATATAATATTTACACTGAACGGGCTCCAGTAGTTGGGCCGTGTGGAAAATCCATCTTAATTTCGAAAAAGGCCCAAGTATGTCTTATAGAAAAACTTGATTGTTGTTGTTGTTGTTATTGTTGTTGTTGTTGTTTTAGGAGCAGCACTTTGAAGAGTTTATTATTTTAGGGCAATCCGACCCTTGACACCATACAATATAAAGATAATATATATATATATTTATTCACTTTGCCTTTTTGTTTTGCTGTTGTCATTAAAGATAGTGTGACCTTGAGTGTGACGGTATTCCTTTAGTGCTGCTCGCGTGTAACAGTAAGTATATATAGGTACCCAAACTCTCCATTAATCACATCTTCCCCTCAGAATTGCGTCAAGGCGTATTATTTTAAAGTGGCTCCCTCGTACTGCAAAACATTCGTGGCGCTGACGACTAGGTACCCAAACCCTCGATCATTACTGCGTCAGAAGTGTTGCAGTTAGGGAGTTAAAATTAGAGCCCGATATCACATGAGTTTGCCAGCTATATAGTCCAGGTTCGAGTCCCCCTCGCGGCGCCTTACGTTTCCTCTTTCTGTTTGGGCTGCAACCGGATGGGCTGGAAGGCTCCGGCCGAAGAGAGGAAGTGGCGGTCTGTGAGGGGTCCGATTGGGGACAGGGTGAAAGGCCGTTTGGTCAAGGGCTGCATGGAGTAGCCGAACACGTGTCTCTCTGGGATGGGTCTGATGGGGGTGACGTAGTGGTCTGGGGGGACGCTGGTCTCTTGTGGGAGGACACGAGGGAGGCGATGGTGAGTGCCGGGGCCAGGGCTTGCAGGGAGGTAGGGATGATGGGGGGCGTTGTCTCCGTCAGTGCCGTCTTGGGGATGTCCCGTGTCTCATCCTTCACCCCGGGGGACACACGCTGCTCCCCGTCCTTGCCACCGGTGTCCTTGGCGGTGGGCGAGACCAGAGATGGAGACCGACGACACACCAGAATCTTTGGGTCCAACGAGAGGGGAAGACTGGTAGGTGGTCCGTGAAGGCGAGGAGGTGACGAGATCGAGTGTGAGGATGAGGTTGGAGGCTGAGATGAAGGCGGCAGTGGAGGGGGAGGCGGAGAGCGAGCATCAAGCGAAACCTCGTCCTCGGAGATGTCGTCCTCGAAGGTGTTGGGTGAACCCGGGTTGATGAGGTCCTCCTCGTCGTCGTCATCGAGGGGAGAGCGAGTGTCTGTGTCCCTCCGGCTGGCTGGGATTCCTGTGGACCCGAACTGGTGCATCCTGCGGGAGGAGGGAGAGGGAACCATTTTAGTCTGGGTATTTTTACATTGAAAAATAATAAAACGTTCAGCATTACACTCATACAAATTTTTTTTTTTTTCTCTCTCTCTCTCTCTCTGTCTCTGTCTCTCTCTCTCTCACACACACACACACACACACACACACACACACACACACACACACACACACACACACACACAATCATAATACTGTACAAAGTTTCAACAGCATCTCACTTATAACGAAGATAAAATATTTGCATGCAGTAATATCACCACAACGTCAACTTCTTCACTTACCACAAACAAACAACATCAGCATATACCAAGCATCAACCTCATTACACCAACACAACATCACTCACTCGTACAGTCATGGTCAGTAAGTCCTGCAACATCTTCGAATGAAAAGGCCTCGAAAAATAATGCGAAACTGTTGGTTCTAAAGATTCACTCAAATAGCTCACTTTCATTCACTTGGGGGTGCAGGACTTTTGACTCTGACTGTACCATCGCTCTCCAGGTACCTCATATCATTTACACCATCACATCATCATCATCATCATCATCGCATCGGTATGTTTAAGGGAAAAGTTTTGTGTTGGTAAATCTGGAGCAACTGAATCTTCCAAACTATTCCAAGCAACAGAACACCATTATTTTTGTTCATCTAGTCCTGTTGTTTCCTGGCATACTTTGGAGGAATCAAGGCACTCCAATGTAACAAAAAAGAATTACCATCTTAACAGTAAATACTAAATCACTTTCAGCTCATAATATACAAAATCTATTACCAGGGAGTTGTTTTTATTTTTATACTGATCATCCCAGGTTATGAGTAAAAAAAGGTCTAGTGGTTTTAAGCTCAACTTTTCTCGCGTATCGCATTACTGTTTCGTTACCCAGAGATCGGGAGGAGGATGATCTCACTGTTGTTTTATTACTACGAGATGCATTAAGACATTTTCTGTACTCTACCCACTCACCCACCCACCTACCTACCTACCTACCTACCTACCCACCTACCCACCTACTTGTATGTGCTCTACCCACGCACCTACTCATCTAC
>JAWQEG010002666.1:30000-55000 GCA_033782935.1 Petrolisthes cinctipes | reverse complement strand
GTGTGACTGTGTGTGTGTGTGTGTGTGAGACTGTGTGTGACTGTGTGTGTGTGTGTGTGTATGTCAAAGTGTTTCATTATATAGACTGAAGCTTCATGAATTGTGGTTCACGGATCGAATGGCTGGTTAATTTGGATAAGTTACTGTAATTAATTAAAGCGAAGGATACATACATACATACATACATACATACAGTCGTGGTCAATAATAATAATCCACATATGGGTATCTCAAACAATTTACTGTCTAATGTTTTCACGTTCACATATAATGTTATTGTTTTAAGTAGTGTGTGTGTGTGTGTGTGTGTGTGTTATTGTTTTAAGTAGTGTGTAGTTGCTTGTATTAAATTAAAAGATGGTAGTTAACCTATTTATTGGAAAGTTTATCATCTAAGGAACAGAGGGAAGCTGTCAAACTCTTACGTGAGTTATCCCTATATGGATGATTATATTTGACCACGACTGTACATACACTCACAATCCAAAATATGTATCCAGGCTTTTTTTTTTTTTTTTTTTTTTTTTTTTTTTTTTTTTTTCTTCGAATAGCCTGATCGAGTATTAATTAAGCGAGCTCAAGCAAATATGAAACAGGATAAAGGTTGTAAATGGGACACCAGTATATATGTCAAATGATTCGAAGCTTCAACAAGACCTGGATACAAATATTGGATTGCGAGTGTGTACAGCTGGCCACACATGAACCTGGTACGCCTCGATCGCTACTTGTGAGATATACCTACAACAGGAAGGAAAGTGAGCAAAAGTTAGAGTTTGTTGACAAGCAAACAGTAATAATATTTTACTGTCTGCCTGTCAACAAACTACATCTTTTTTTCACTTTCCTTTCTTTTGTAGCCACCTCACAAGTAACGAGTCATACCAGCTTCATCTGTGGCAAACTGTACATAGAAATATTACCACGAAACACACACACACACACACACACACACACACATGGAAGGAGCTTGTTTCGTGGCATAGTCAGGAGGAATCAGAAGCCTCCAATTCTCATACACGATCACAGGGTCTTTAAAATACAGTATATATATAAATAAATAAGGATTCGTATTTCAACAATCTGAGTTTTATCAATAATATGATAATGATTCAATCCCTCCTCCCCATCCTCCATCCCTTTCTGTTTTGAGTATCCTTATTATAATGTATTTTTCTTTATCTAATTTTCTTCTATTATCTATTTGTCTGATTATTATTATTATTATTATTATTATTGTTATTATTATTATTGTTATTATTATTATTTCAGGTTGGGGTGTATTGTCATTATTATTGTTATTATTGGTGGTGGTAGTAGTAGTAGTAATAGTATCATTATTATTATTATTATTATTATTATTATTATTAGTAGTAGTAGTAGTAGTAGTAGTAGTAGTAGTAGTAGTAGTAGTAGTAGATATATTATTATTATTATTATTATTATTATTATTATTAGTAGTAGTAGTAGTAGTAGTAGTAGTAGTAGTAGTAGTAGTAGTAGTAGTAGTAGTAGTAGTAGATGTATTATTATTATTATTATTATTATTAGTAGTAGTAGTAGTAGTAGTAGTAGCAGTAGTAGTAGTAGTAGTAGTAGTAGATGTATTATTATTATTATTATTATTATTATTTATATTGTTTTCAGGTTACTGGTGGTGGAGGCAGGAGAAGGGGTCGCGGCAGGAGACCAAGGCCCATTATGCACAAGTTTACTCCAGACGTCAAGAAAATCAACTCAGACGATGACGACGACTAAGTAACAACCAAACTAATTATTATATACACGGGGGGAAGAGAAGTATGACACCGAATAACTATATGGCAGGGAAAATTTAATGCCGGGAAAGAAATATAATATACTGTATGTCGTGAAAACAAATTTATGACAGGAAAACAAATATTATATGCTTGGAAAAATGTACAAGTCATGAATATTTTTTTTTTTACCATGAATATATTATTTGCCATGTAAAATATCTAATGCCGAGGAAAAAATCAATGCTGTGAATATATATATAATATGTCTGGAAATATGTTATGGTGTTGAAAAACTGTGTGCCTATAGACAGACTATTATTATCCCTGAGTAGGCTATACGAGTAATTAATGGACCTGTTTTGTCGGATAGTTTGGAAGGTCAATAATTACTACAAACTATACATGGAAACAGTTTAGACTCAAGAGGCTCATTATACGAGTAAAGTCCTGTTGTTCACGAGGCGTTTTTTTTTTTTACATATTAGTTGAAATGCGAGTTTGCATCTAAAGTCAGTGTGGGTCAATGTTATGATTCACAGGTAAACAAGAAGCTTCACAAGTCGTGTAAATGACAACAACACCTCCATTACAACTAAACGTTATAAATTATTAATAAATGAATAGTAGTGTAGTGTATTGTATTGTAATATCAAAGACAAAACTTGTATCACTGTCTTGTCCAGTGATTTAAAATAACTCGTGAAACATAATGAAAACCCGACCACAATAACGTTCATGTCCAGTATGGTTAGTCCTCTACCATATAATATTTTCACCAGATTTCACGACACACGAGTTTTGTCTTTGATTGTACACACCACGGCCTAGCTAGTCTGTATAGGCCATGGTACACACATAATGGTTACCCTCACGTGTTGAAGGTAACGAACGAACTGGTCTCATTGACTAACAGTATAACCAATGAGGAGAAACAAACACTTAATTAACATGTGTATACTGACAGTGTTACCATGTCAACTCCTGCTGGGCAAATCCACGTGGAGTGACGAAAAAATTAATTGATTGATTGATTGATATTAGGCCAAGCAACAGCGAGGTCATACAGCGCCAGAGAAATGTGATAGAGAGCTAGGTGTGACAGCAACAATGAAGTGATGAGAGATATGTTAAAAAAAAAAAAAAAAAAAAAACGCCTCGTGTGACCTGGACCTAAATAATTAATTTAAATAAAAGGGGGTATCACACTTGGTACGCAAACGCGGAATTGGCGGAATTCGCCTACCACATGGTAGGCGAATGCGGAACGGTGACCACAAATGCCTACCAAAGCTGGTATCCATTTCTATCCATACCAGGTATGCAAACGAGAACCAATTCACTAACCAAATCTATAATAATTAATCATTTCAAAGTAAATGAGTTAAATAATTATAGAAAATAATATTGTTATATAAATATTTTAGAATAAAACAAATATAAACACTGGGTATAGTAAATACGATGTCGATATTTTGCAGTTTGCCCGTCACACGGTCACAGTCGTCAATGTTTACAACCAGCGCCGCTGTGTTTACTCAAGATTCCAAGCATGGACAACAAATTCAAGGCTGAATTGTTGTTGATTGAGAAGGTGCACTACTGTGCTGAGTGTTCGTCATCCCCAACAAACTCCATGTTGTTGTTTGCGTTTGATGACTTTGGTCTCGTCGTCGTCGTCGTCTGCACTCTGCCTCCAAGCATTCCTCATACACAAACCACGCAACGGGATCAGTGTGATAGCTCTGTGTGGTCACCGTTCCTCGTTCGCCTACCAGAATTCCGCCAATTCCGCGTTTGCGTACCAAGTGTGATACCCCTTTTTTTTTTTAAAGAATCTGTTTAAGTTTTGTAGGAAAGTTTGGAGGAATGAATCAGTAACCAACCTTCTTCCATATCTTACCCCCCCAAAAAAACAACAGGTTCCCATTAATTAAGGAGGGTGGTAATTCATTTTGGTACATACATTGGAGTGCCATGATTCCTCCAAAGTATGTCAACAGGAAACAGATGATGAACAAATATAATGGTGTTCTGTTGTTGCTTGGAATAATTTGGAGGATTCATTTGCTTGCTCCAGATTTACCAACACTGTACTTCCTCCTTAATAATAATAATAATAATAATAATAATAATAATAATAATAATAATTGTGTTACCAGAGTGTAGACCATAACTTAAGGTGTAGTTGTTTACTGGAAATATGGTGTACTGGAAAAATAATGTACTGGAAATATAATGTACTGGAAATATAATGTACTGGAAATATAATGTACTGGAAAAATAGTGTACTGGAAATATAGTGTACTGGAAATATGGTGTACTGGAAAAATGATGTACTGGAAATATAATGTAGTGGAAATATGATGTACTGGAAATATAATGTACTGGAAATATGATGTACTGGAAATATGATGTACTGGAAATATAATGTACTGGAAATATTGTGTGTACTGGAAATATTGTGTACTGGAAATATAATGTAGTGGAAATATGATGTATTGGAAATATGATGTACTGGAAATATGATGTACTGGAAATATAATGTACTGGAAATATAGTGTACTGGAAATATTGTGTGTACTGGAAATAGTTAAGAAATATGTACATGTACTATATTATGATGACTTAATAATAGCCACACTATTATGTACTGTACACACCCATCGTACCTACCTACACCACACCCATCGTAAACACCACCATGGATATTCTTGCATACATACCATGGTACAGTACAATAAATAATGAGAGGTATATAAGTATTGTATATAAATGAATGAATACATAAATAAATAAATAAATACATGTAAATTGGCTTCATACATATTTTTCACCTATTGTTTGGGAATAGAAGAGGAGAAAGAGGGAATGAGAGATATGAGAGAGAAGGAGAGAAAGAGGGAATGAGAGAGAAGGAGAGAAAGAGGGAATGAGAGATATGAGAGAGAAGGATGAGGGGAGGGAGGGAGTGAAGAAAAGAAAGAGAGAATGAGAGATATGAGAGAGAAGGAGGGAATGAGAGATATGAGAGAGAAAGAGGGAATGAGAGATATGAGAGAGAAGGAGAGAAGGAGGGAATGAGAGATATGAGAGAGAAGGAGGGAATGAGAGAAGGATGAGGGGGGGGGAGGAGTGAAGAAAAGAAAGAGAATGAGAGAGAGATGGATTGGGGAAGAGGGGAAAGAGGGAATTAGAGAAGGATGGATTGGGGGGAAGGGAGTGAAGGGAAAGAAAGAGGGAATGAGAGAGAGACAGTGAAGCTAAAAGAAAGGGGAAATGAGAGAGAAGGAAGAGTTATAGGGAATGTGAATGTGCAAACCAAGGCCAGTTAAAATAGGAGGAAGAATCTGGAGCAACTGAATCCTCCAAACTATTCCAAGCAACAGAACACTATTATTTTTGTTCATCTGGTCCTGTTTCCTGGCATACTTTGGAGGAATCAAGGCACTCCAATGTATGTATCAAAAAAGAATTACCACCTTAATAAGCAGCCAAACTCGGAGACACTTAATTGTTGACCTGACGCAGCTGTAGTTACCTCTCTCTCTCTCTCTCTCTCTCTCTCTCTCTCTCTCTCTCTACACACAGCCTACACACTACTTGACCTATACCTCTCTCTCCACACACACACACAGAATCTACACACTACTTGACCTACCTCTCTCTCCACACACACACAGAAGGAAACACCGGGACCTCTCTTTCTACTTTCACAGAGAGAGAGAGAGAGAGAGAGAGAGAGAGAGAGAGAGAGAGAGAGAGAGAGAGGCTGGCTAAACTTGACCCCAGTAAATAACCTGACTCACTAAGACAACAAGACTCAGAGATAGGAAACACATATTAGGGAAAGGAACAAGAGTTACTTAGGATACTTGCATACAAGACAGGCACAGTATTCCCATAGAGTTAAATATAATAAATTAAGTCTATTTAACAGTGAAGTTTAAATTCTACCACTTTGAATCAACACCCACGCTTGCTACACTACCACACCAACTCCAAGAAGAATTTAACACACAAGTAAGTTACCAGAGGTGTGGGGCAGCAGGCAGGAGCAGCAGACAGGAGAGGTGAGACCTGGTCGAAGGCTGGAGGCGAAGTGACCGGGCACTTTCTACTTTTTTCTTTCTTTTAAATTTTGGCCTATCACCCCTTATTGGGTATTAAGGCATCAAATACTTAATATACAAGACAATCAACAGCAATAGTGGTTGTAGTAGTGGTAGCAGTTGTTGTGGTAGTAATTTTAGCATCAGTGGTGGTTGTGAATTTGCTTCATTGTTGATGATGTTGTTGTTGTTTTGGAGGAGACGAATGGTGTCTTCCTTATAGTAGGTTCAAACCGCCTCCATTCCTTTCGGAACTGGACGACATCGGGGTCCCGGTGAAACTTGATGTTTTTCTGGAGGAGGTAGAGGCGGGGTGAGGCGGACAGCCACCGACGCACTTCAACAAACTGCGGCGTCTCCGATGTCTGACTGTCCTTACTCCCCCTCCTCTTTCTCTTCCCCCTCCAGCGTTCCCCCTGGTCCTCCAGTTCCGTCTCACTTCCGGTGGTGGTGGAGGTCCTGCTTTCACCGTCATCTTCCTCCTCCTCCATCTCCATCTCCTGTGGTGGTGCCGGTGGTGATGGTGGCAGTGACGGCGGTGGAGGCAACGATGGTGGTGGCGCCCTCCCGCTGTTCGCCCTGTTGAGTGGGCGAGGCAACATTAACCGGCAACGAGGGTGGGCTGGAGACAGGGATGGTGGCACGTCTGCTCTGCTCCTCCCCCGTGCCTTCTTGATGCATCGTTTCTTGGTGGTGGTGGTGGTGGTGGTGGGTGGTTGTAAATCGGGAGAAATGGCGATTGGTGGCAAGCCATTTCTCCCGAAGATGTCTTGGAGGAGGTCGGAAAGACGACCTAGCCCTTCTGCAGGTAAGGCAACAGCAGTCTTGAAGCAGACGGTGACGATGTCTGCCTGCTGCTGCCATCGCTGCGGTGGTTGGGCATCAGCCGTCTTCCTCCCACGGGCGTGG
The DNA here is from genome assembly GCA_033782935.1 of Petrolisthes cinctipes. Lineage (NCBI taxonomy): Eukaryota > Metazoa > Arthropoda > Malacostraca > Decapoda > Porcellanidae > Petrolisthes > Petrolisthes cinctipes. The sequence continues at coordinate 48,222 of JAWQEG010002666.1, read as the reverse complement.
AGTAAACCAAGGACTTTACCATCATCAAGTCAGGCCACGTTAGTAGCCTCCACGCCCTTCCTCCCTTCCTCCACAGTGAAGGACACCTCCCCTCCATCCCTCAGTGATGGTGGTGAGGTGGTGGTAGCAGTGCCTGGGTAGCAGAGAGAAGTATGCCCCTCCTGTGGACAAAGTAGTCGTAGCTGTCAGCTGTCATGAAACCATGGCCCTTTAAGAAGCTGAACCACTTCACCCTGCCAGCGAGACAGGTGGCAGAGGAAATGGTATTGGTAGGAAGAGGTGTTGACTGGGCCATGGCTGGTGAGTGAGTGCTCTCCGGGCATGACCTGGGAGCTCACTTATAAGCCACCCGCGTGCTGGGTTAAGCTCCGCGTGCAGGCGGGGTACCCAGCTGGAGAAGCCAAGTGAAGTCCTAGAAGCATGTGGAAGAGTGCTCGCCTACGCAACACACCTATCAAGTACCCTCTCTCTCACAATTGTATTGTACAGCCATGGCTGATAGTGCTGGACCAGGGTCCAAGGAGTGTTGGAACTTGGAGAGCAACTGAACAAAGTTAGAAAAAGTGAGTCTTCTAAACCTCTCTCAGCGTTGAGAATGGTTTGGAAAATTCACTTGTTGGAACTGTGTTCAGTTGCTCTCCAACACTCTTTGGACCCTGGTCCACCACTATCAGCCACGGCTGTACATACATCTCTCTCTCCCTTCTTCCCTCCTTCCCATAAAAATGAATGTCATTGACTATACAAAGCAGGTATTATATGCTCTATTACTGTGATGAGTATTTTAAGTTTAAATCAATATCAGACCAGGGTTTTATTTTTTTATTATGTATATATTATGTATAGTATATATATTTATATTCACTTTATATATTTTCAGGGTAAGATAATAACTTCTAAAAATAGTAAACTATTCACAAATATATTGTAGCGGCTCCATATATAGCCACTCCTATAGCTCCATATATAGCCACTCCTATAGTTCCATATATAGCCACTCCTATAGCTCCATATATAGCCACTCCTATAGCTCCATATATAGCCACTCCTATAACTCCAGATATAGCCACTCCTATATCCCTATGTCCCAGCCACGGAGCGACGAGTACATTAATCCCCTTCCAAGACACGACTAATCCTCTCTAGGGATACCAGTAGCCGCCAAACAAGCCACCTCTCTCTAGGGACACCAGCTGCAGCCTCCACTCCTTGCCTCTGCCTCTGCCTCTGCAGTGTCTCATCCGTGGGCCAACCGTGTTCCCACCTTGACCACACGGCCACTCTCCAGCCCCAGACAACTATCCTGCAGCAGCTACGGCCCACCTTCAGCACGGCACGTCACACCTGTATACTCCCATATCTGTGTGACTCCCTTGTACCTACCAATAAACTGTTACTGTACATTCTAGAGTCTGTTCACCCCGGGTAATGACGCAATTAAGGCCTTCCTTGACGTTATAATATCAACAAGTATGTTGTTTGTAATCCATTGTCCATGTAATTAGACTACACGCACACGCGTACACTATATTATGCACACAGTGAATATTACACACTATATAGTGAATATTACATATATAAACAGTAGGCCTACACACACACACAATATTACACACACACTGAAGCATTTAAAAATATAACCACATAAAATGTTAACATTATCAATTAGATGAATATAGGGTAATTGATCAAATTTTAGGGTATTTGGGGAAAATAAATTTGGCGTCGTGGAAACCGTGCTGGCCCTGGCATCAGTCCAGTCCCATCACATACATCACAGGGTTGCCAACTGGTATTTTTCAATACCAAATTAGCTAAAATTTTGTATTGAAAAATTGGTTTGGTATTGGAAAACTAAGTTTGGTATTATTGGTATTGGGATTTGAAATTTTGGTATTACTAATTAATCTAAAGTCTTATTTTATCAATTTTCATATTTCAGTGAGCAAAACTAATAAATATTATATCAGTGAGGTGATTATCCCATCATTCCCATGGTTTAAGTGTGCCGCCGTCTGTATTGGACGTGAAATGATCAGGTTTGTTTACCGTCAGGGGTGGTGACTGACTACATGGGAACACTCAGTCGTTAGTCAGTACTACCACCGTACATACATAGAATAGTGAAGGTGCATGTGTGTTTCTGTAAAGTGATTCATAGAAATGTTTGGACGTTTTTCTTTTATATGGTCAATATAATTACTAGAATGACTGATTCATTATGGTGTTTTTTAGCATGTAAAGTATATGCGTAATGAAAATCAGATGAAAAGACATGCAAGAATCAGTGTGGATTATAATATTATAAGTAATGCAATGCAATACATTTATATTCATATTCATTTTCATATTTCATTTTCATGGAAGCTATATTAGCCTACATAAAATAATATCTTATTGCTTTTATTATGAGATTCAGTAATGAAGTTGATGGTTAGCCTACATTCTCTCTCTCTCTCTCTCTCTCTCTCTCTCTCTCTATATATATATATATATATATATATATATATATATATATATATATAATTTGGTATTGAAATGTATAATTTGGTATTGTATGTGGGTGGATTTGGTATTATTTCACTCGTAAGAGTTGGCAACCCTGATACATCACCACAACAACAGTTTCCAAGCAAGCACGGTAAGAGGTAGATGTACTCACAGATATGTAAGTATAGTGTGTACAGGGAGGCACAGTATATTATAATGTGTGTGAGAATTATATCTAACTGTTACAAAGAAGTGTGTTGAATTGGAAGGAAAGGCATGCAATCTAATTAAAGTGAAATGAGGAATTATAAACAAATAGTGCATTCAGAGACTACGTTTGAGTGAAGAACGTATTGTACATAGCCTATATCCTGTGTGTTAAGGGGAAACTCAGTCTAAAAAGGGACAGGCATATATGGCTTCATGTGTGTTACAATTATGATCTTATATCAAAAAAAGAAGACATTGGAAGGACAGCAAGCACGATCGAAGGAAGTAGAAAGGACTGCTATAGAGGGAAATGTAGTTTGTTTGATATGAGGCATGGTGCAATCAGGAGCTTGTTTTTTATTAAGTTCTTTATTTACGTTTAGTACAAGCCCCAACATTCTGGGGAACGTTGCCACTAAAGGCCATGAAGTTAATTGATACATGGTGGTATATTAATATAAATAAATATATGTAAAGAATTGCAGAAATATGAAAGAGAACTTGTTTAAATTTGACCACAAGATAGTAACCCCTTAAACAACGTATGATCGTATTAGTTTTCTCTGAATAACTTTCATATAATTTATTTATTTTATACAGAACATTGGTTATTTCACTAATCTATATTCAGTACAACACCTTGAGCAATTCTATCATTAGTCATCAAAAATAAGTAAATTAACATCATTGGTTCGTGTGTGACATGATGCGAGTTGAGACTGTAGGTTGGTTTCAAATTCTCAATCCCTCTCCCTAGAGCTCTCCACCTCAATCCCTACTCCCTCGTCTCGTGATTTAATTATACACGACGTGACCATAACACCGACAAGAAGACTAATACGTATAATGAGACTGATAAATACGCCCCCGTCTTCACTACGTAGCCCAGTCATATCAGAGGCTACTAGTCAGCTTTTATCCTGTGCAGTTCCCGTTTGTGCTTGGTGGGGAGTTGGACGTCTGCCTACACCAAACATTTCCTGCATTTCAAGGCCAGTTCGAGCATAGTGGGGTGAGAGGATGAGATGCATTAATACTTCAGAGAATGTAAGTTTGTTATACGAGACAACTGCTGATACTGTCATTGGTAATTACAGTGAGTTATAATAGTGTATCGCACGTCTGGAAGCTAGTCACGCTATGTTCAACCTTTTGTACCGTAAATATGTGACGCCCCTTGCATGTAAAACGTATAATGATATGAACTTGCTTAATTATATACAAATGTTAGATATTACAAAGAAACGTTCAGAGATTGTCACAGTGACCACCAGTGTTGCTTAGATATAATTAATAGTGAATGGGTGATGATCTGGCAGCGTTGGTAGCCTACTGGGGGGGGGGGGTAGTATAATGAAGGATGTTATTAGATATTATAAAGAAACGTTCAGAGATATTTTCAGACACTGGTATAAGAGTCCAGAGATAGTTACAGAGAAACCAGTGGTGTAAGAGTCCAACAGGGATTTTTTTTTTACAGAGATAAGCTAGTGTAAATAAGAGTCCATAGATTATTACAGAGACGAGTATTGCTTATATATAATCATTATAGTGAATGGGTATTGCTTATAAATTATATTATAGTGAATGGGTATTACTTATCATCAATTATATTATAGTGAATGGGTGATGATCCAGCAATATTGGTACTGGGGTGGAATGTGTGTGTGTGTGCCGTTGAAATCATGATAAGAAATGTAAACAGACAAATGTAAACAAACAAATATAAACATAGGCGTTGTAGCTTGGATGGATGGCCTTGAATCTTGACAAATAAAATCACACAAAATACCTCCTTCTGTAACAATTCTAGGCAAGATTTAGGTAGATATGAGGAAGGGCATATAAAGGAATATAATAATAAAAGTGTTAGTGTAGAGTCACAAGGAATAATAAAAGTGTTAGTGTAGAGTCACAAGGAATATTAAAGGTGTTAATGTAGAGTCACAAGGAATAATAAAAGTTTGGTAATTCTGTATAAGTGGTCCACGTGTTTTTTTGTGTTTTTTTTTTTTTTCCTGCTTAATTTTACTTGTTCTATTCATTAGTGACCATAATATTGATCGGAAATCACTTGGTTTATACATATTCCCTAACCCCTTCAATCTTGGGGGAGAGCACTGGGAACCGGGGGTTTTGGGTGGGGGAAAACACGTAAATGAGCTTATTTTGCATTGATACTGGTTTCTTGACCTGCATAAATGTCAAAAAATTGAAAATCCGAGCCAAGTTTCGGCAAAAGTTGGCTCGGGTTTTGCAATTTTCCTGAGGGATAAATGTCAAGATTTTGGAAATCCGAGCCAAGTTTCGGCAAAAGTTGGCTCGGGTTTTGCAATTTTCCTGAGGGATAAATGTCAAGATTTTGGAAATCCGAGCCAAGTTTCGGCAAAAGTTGGCTCGGGTTTTGCAGTTTTCCTGAGGGATAAATGCCAATATTTTGGAAATCCGAGCCAAGTTTCGGCAAAAGTTGGCTCGGGTTTTGCAATTTTCCTGAGGGATAAATGTCAAGATTTTGGAAATCCGAGGCAAGTTTAGATAATTAACCAAACCTAACCTGACCTAACCTAACCTAACCTAACCTAACCTGGGCAGACTACCGGAACCTAACCGGGGCACACTACCGGGACCTAACCAGGGCAGACTACCGGGACATAACCGGGGCAGACTACCGGGACATAACCAGGGCAGGCTACCGGGACCTAACCGGGGCAGACCACGGCACAATATACAGTAGAAACTAGTCAGACCTCACCTGACCTGACCTAACCTAATCTGGACTGGGACACACTACCGGGACCTAACCGGGGCAGACTACCGGGACATAACTGGGGCGGACTACCGGGACATAACTGGGGCAGACTACCGGGACATAACTGGGGCAGACTACCGGGACCTAACCGGGGCAGACCACGGCACAATATACAGTAGAAACTAGTCAGACCTCACCTGACCTGACCTAACCTAATCTGGACTGGGACACACTACCGGGACCTAACCGGGGCAGACTACCGGGACCTAACCGGGGCAGACTACCGGGACATAACTGGGGCACACTACCGGGACATAACCTCACGTGACCTAACTGCCCCCCTTTATTATCCTTAGCAGACTACCTGACTGGCCATTACAATTGTTGTACATAATTATTATTGCTATTTGTTAATAAAATATATTACAAAAAGGTTTTAACTCTTACCAGACTTGCAGGAAAATTGTGCAGATGATTAAATTTTCGAAGAAACCTGGGCCTGTTATTATAATCCATAGTAGCCTCCTGTCGACACTGCTCACTTATTTTATGTTTCAAAATTAGCCTATGATCCACACATAAATGAAAAAGTTCTTGTGGCTTAGCAAAATGCGTGAAAAAAAAAGCCATACCGGCTTCCAGCCATGTTGGTGATGTCAGCTGGTCACGTATTACTGACACGTAGCATTGAAAATGGGATGGTGCAAAATTGCGGATGAATACAGAAGGTTCATAGATTGCATTAATAATAATGATTATAATACTATGAGATGAGAAAATAATTTATGAAATTAAGTGAGTAAATAATGAAATTATCTATATATAAATGGTGATGGAATTAAAAGAATATTGAAAGCGTCATTTAATTAAAAAAAATACATGATTTACGAGATGGCAACTTGAAGTAGCACATGAGCATCCCATCATGATGTGAACTACTTTGTACAGTGTTCAGTGGCTTATTATAAAGAAGGACCTGGGAGAGAAAGACACCGTGAACGCTGGAGTCTGAACTTAGGGTATTAACACCGTAGACTTACTCCCACGCTGCACTTTGTCTCGGAAGCGCTACGCTGGACTTCGTCTCAAAAGCGGTCGCGATTTTTCGAAAGCCTATTCTGCCGAAAGTTAAGTGCAACCGCCTATTATATTCATTACACACGAACACACTACATTGTCCCCTACTTAAATATACATAAATTGTAAATATTTGCCTCGTGGACCACATATACAGATTTTCCAAAAGTTTTAATGTAGAGTCACAAGGAATAATAAAAGTGTTGATGTAGAGTCACAAGGAATAATAAAAGTTTTAATGTAGAGTCACAAGCAGCGAGAGCAAGAGAAGTCAAATGGGGAAACAAATAAATGGAACACAACTTCAAGCCCCAATAATTATCACCTCAAATGTTGCCTTGGCGCAATGCAGTAAAGGGTCACTAGAATGTTTTGGTATTTATTGAAAGAATTACCGTTTTGTAGCAGTGTTGCCAGATCTGGCTAGGTTCCAGTATTTTGCCCCAGTCATTTCCTTACTTTACCATGGTTATTTCCCGGTAGTTTGCCCAGGTTAGGTCCCGGTAGTCTGATGTGGTCTAGGTTAGGTTAGGTAAGGGCAGGCTAATTTTTAAATGCCCCATTTTGCGCAGCACCATTCCCTCAACACTGGGGCAGTACCTATAGAAGCAAAGAAAGCTACAATAACCCCAATTTACAGGAGGTTTAGTAAAAAACTACAGACCAGTTGACCTAACCTCACATCCAGTAAAAATCTTTGAAAAGGTTATTAGAAATAGAATTTATGCCTTCCTTGATGAAAGAAATCTATTCATTGCTGGTCAACATGGCTCTCATAAAGGAAGGTCTTACTTGTCCCAACTCATCACTCACCACAACAATGTCAACACCACCTTCCTCGACTTTGCCAAGGCATTTAACACGGCATCCTTCTACACAAGCTTAGAGACGGGCATAGCTGGAAAAATAGAAGTGTGGATTTACAACTTCCGTACAAGAAGATCCCAATCCATTGTGGCAAACAGTACCATATCTGCAGAACACGGTGTTGTGAGTGGTGTTCCCCAAGGCTCTGTTTTAGGACCCTTACTGTACTTAATAATGATAGGGGACATAGACAAAGAAATTGCACACTCCACACATGCCTCGTTCGCTGATGACACCAATATTTGCAAAAGTATAGAAACCAGCGAAGACGTTAAGCTTCTCCAAGAGGATCTCAGCAAAGTCTATAACTGAGCAAGGAAAAACAACATGACATTCAATGATGACAAATTCCAGCTACTCAGAAGTGGTATCAATTACGAGATCCTCAACAGCACTTATTTGGTCACAAGCGATAACCAGGCAATCGACACAAACCCTCACGCAAAATGCCTCGGAGTCTACTTAAGTGATGATGGTACTTTCAAGCACCACATAGAGCAAACCATCAAGAAGGCCAGAAAAATTGCTGGGTGGATCCTTAAAACCTTCTACTCCCGGGAGAAGGATTGCATGCTGACTCTGTGGAGTGCATTGTACAGTCTGTCCTGAACTATTGTAGTCAGCTTTGGTCCCCCCACATGGCTATGGACATACAAGCCCTCGAGTCTATACAGAGAGCATACACCAGACAAGTAAAGGACATGAAAGAACTCTCCTATTGGGACAGACTTAAAAAACTGGGGTTGTTACTATCAGTTGTAGATGTTGATGTCATGCAGGGAGATGTAAGAAGTCTACATGGATGATGACATAGATTACTAATATCCCAACCTTCACTCACTGGACAGTACAGTGCTATGCAATGCATGCATTCTTAGACTGTGGGATTTCCTAAAGTTTATTTATTTATTTATTTATATTAGCTATTTGAATTCAATGCAGGGAGAAAATAATTTCAATTTTTTTTGTATGAATAAGGATTTCATAATTAAATACATTACCAAACTATACTAACTTTTTGCCTTTCACCCACTTTTCTCATCCACTATGTAAGGCATTATTAGGCTATACAGGTACCCCAAAGTGAAATCTTAAATTTTTAACTAATTGCAAGTAAATCGGGAAAAAAAAAAAAAAAATCTACAGTACCATATGTACTGTACCTTGCTGAATTAGAATGTTTTTATAATTCATAGAATATATAGCACTTTTTTGTACTTTCAACAAACGGTTTTTAAAGTTTTTTTACAGTAAAGAATTGAAATTATTTTATGTACCCAAGAACCATTCTGAAGCTGCTGTTGGAAACCGCAGTCACCTGTAAGTCAGTGGCTACAATACAATACAGTGGATACGGTCCTTGGGGGAGAGGCTTGCATTGAGTGTGGCCCATGGACCAGCTGGATGCTGGAGGGGGAGTTTGCCCTGCAGTGAAGTGGCAGGGGTAAACCAGCTTTTGTTGTCGGGCCTTGCTATGGCTGCAAACATAGCTGTACCCCTTGTAGTCCCACAAGGGGATGCCATTGTGCTGTGGGGGCTGCTCCCTCCTCCAACTGGGATTGTGGGATTGAGATATGGTGTGTGAGGGGGGGGGGGGAGTTCTACATTTGGGCATTTGTGTTTCGGAGGGTGTGCGACATGACGGGGCTAATTCCAGTGTGGAGATGATGGCCTGGTATATGTATATATGTTTGTATCTCTAAATTCAAAGATGATCAAATGTTTACATTGTGAATAATTATTTACCGTGTTAGCAACAGTCCTGCATATCAATGGAATGATAAGGACTGATAAAATGGTTTATCATGTATATTCGGGAACAATTCAGGTACTGTGTAGTAATCTGAAGTGTATTGTACAGAGGTGAACAAAAATAATAATCCACATGAGGTGACTCATGTAAATGTTTGACAGCTTCCCTCTGTTCATTAGCTGAGAAACTTTCCAATTAATAGGTTAAGTACCATCTTTTAATTTACTACAAGTAGCTACTTACTCACCATTCAGAACAATAACATCATATGAGTGAAAACATTAGTGAGTAAGTTGTTTGAATTATGCAAATGTGTATTAAAACTTATGTCCACAACTGTATATACGATGCTTTTACAGACAACTTCACAAGGTTTAGTTAGGTTCATTGAGTGTTTATAAAAGGGAATTAACCATTAAAACACAGTTGTTCTGGAGCGTGCCAGTTCTGTATTGCGGGCCTTTCTCCCTCACTCGCGATCACGATGTAAACAACACATTTGACTACTAATAACATGTACACCACTCACACTACATAAATAAATTATACATAATATTGAAGTACAAACCATTAGCTGTCTCTTGATGTACTTGTGAAGTCAAAATGGCCATCTGTAGGATGGGTAACCAGGTCAAAATGATAACAACTCAAAATTTATTTTTAAACTATTTACATACGGTATTTAAGTACATTTTCACACTCTAATTTCATTATGAAACATGTCAGAAACACATTTTGAACACAACAATATGAAATATAAACTCACTCATTTTTACGTACATATACTGTATGGTAATTACAGGAAAAGAGGAGTGATGAAAATACATCCTTCCACTCTCACTGCTCTTGACACACTGACTGGTAGTGTTGCCGGCCTAAACATGTGAGGGAGCACACAAATTAAAAAACTGCACTGTCGACTTATGTCAACACCGGCGGTTAAGAGGTTAAGTAAATTTGCGTAAGAGACTCCTCGTGGCAAATTGAAGGGCTATATGATTCCTCTAAACTATGCCAGGAAACAAAAAATCATCTCAATGTTACAAAGAGGTTGTCTATTGTTTGGTATAGTTTGGAGGAATCGTCAGCCCTCAAAGTTATCAGTTGTTTGTTTACTACACTTCATAATATAAACTGATACTAATTATTGTATTTTGCTTTTCAGGAGGAATACAACATGTGTCAAACTCGGATGGATATAGTTATAGTGTGGTGACGGATGTATACTGACGGAACTTGTCTTTGTGGAGAAGGAAGGGGCTTGAAAATTAAGAAAAATAATCACATATACAAAAGAATACCAAGGACCTTCAAACAGCAACAGATCTATAAGTAGTAATGTAATGGTCCTAGTGAGTCTGTTTGAATTGGCAGTGAAAACTAACTAACCAACCAACTAGTCTATTGGTGTGAGGGAAAGAATATTGGCACAATTATCTTATACGATGAGTAACCAAATAGAAAGACGATGGCTGTGCAGAGAGACATTGGAGTTATACCTAGCATGTGGTTCACTGGAAGACCTCACCAGTAAACACAGCCCGGATTATCCCGTTCTTCTAGGCAAGGTGGAGGGTATATTTGGAGTCAATTGGTTCAACTACGCACACTCCTCTCAGAATGTGTTGCTCCCCGGTGACCTGCCTCGCTTTGGCTTGCCTGGGTTGTGGGGGTGTCTGAAAAGCTGTTTATTGGCACGCAGGAATGAGGATAAGGATGGAAAAGTGAGCTACCTGCCTCTAATGGTATGCCAAATAGGAATAAATTGTAATCCTTACATTGTCAACATCACATCCCTCATCAAGTTGGAAAAAGAAAAGAGGCTAATGGTCGTGTCAAGTGAGAGAAGCGGATATGCAAACCTGTACACTTATGTAGCAGACGTAGCTTATACCAGGACGAAAATGATGAGCGTGGAGGACTTCATAGACTCCCTGCAATCACCCAAGTCATTTTATGCCGTTGTGGAAGACGATTCGGGACTGATATCAACACATGGATTTCTCATAAGGAGCATACTCTTCATCACTTCCAGTTGGAGGTTAGCCCTGGGTGCCATCAGTGCTCTAGTCGGTAATCATTCCACAAAGACGCAAGAGGAGATGAGAGTGTCGTCCAGAAGACTCGAGTTGGGGGAAGCGAGTGGAGGCGACTTTACACAAGAGCCAAACGGACGTAAGCATAAAAAAGATGCTAATGGGCGGAGGAAAGGGCATACCAGCAAGGAAAGGCATGTAGAGGAGAGTGCAAGCAAGAAGGAGAATAAAAAGAAGGGTGCAAAAAAGAAGAAACAGAGGGAGAAGGATATAAGCGAGGAAAGGTGTGTAGAGGAGAATGCCAGCAAGAAGGATGTAAGCAAGAAGAAGAATGGGAAGGAGAATGAAAAGAAGTTGGATAAAAAGAAGGGTGCAAGTAAGAAGGAACATGAGAGGAACACAAATGATAAAAAAGACGCAAGTGGATATGATTTCGAAGATGAGACGAGCATAGACGAACCACAGACAGAAAATGCAAGTCTGGTAGATGATCTTGACGACTTTCCGCTTGAATGTGATATTGATGATGGTGGATTGATATACTCTAAGGAATATTGCCTTGGGGGAGTTGAAGGTAGTAAGAATGATGACACTCTGAGAGGCATCACAGGTTATGGGGTAAATACTGTTGGTGGTGTGCTGGACGAAGGAAGTGACAGAGAGAAGTATACAGAGGCAAAGGAGGGAGCATATGGACATGTTGTTGGTAAATCAGATAGAGAGCAAATAACATCAGAGTCAAACAAACAACTTTCTGATGTGTTTGGTGAAGCCAGTAGCGAGCAAACCGTGGCAAAGGTAAACAAACCAATCCTACGTCTGTCTAGTGGAGCACCTTGTATCCTATCATGTTTCCTTAAGACCTGGGATGACACATATGGCATATTGAGGAGTGACCCTGCTGGATACATCATGATTAAAAGGAAGCATAACATTATCTTGAAGACTCATGGACTGACTGTGGACTCGCTGCTAGCCAAGTGTTTGTGTGCCGTGGTGATGGAGTTACAGAAGCCTGAGACTATCCTAGGCTATAATGTAACTCTTATTGGGCTTCTGGTGTGGGCTGGTGAGGTGGTTGAAGATTGGGAAGGGTTGATGAGAACCAGTTTGGATGTGTACCGAGAGGACTGGGATGTGCAGTGTCCCGAATCACACATCATCATGGAACTCGCTAATAATCCTTTCCGCACCAAGATCGGCAGAAACTGTATACTTAGTCAAATGAAGATCAATGCAAACCAACAGCAACATAATATAATCCACACTGAAGTCACGGTGAATATGTCCAACAGTGTGGAGAATGTTGTGTGCCGTCGTGTGGTGAACGAGAATGACTTTTTAGTATTAACAGCCAAAAACAACATGACGGCACTTGTCTTGAAAAAAAATTTCTACAAAGACAAGGTCGTACCACAGCTGGCTATGTGGAAGAAGAGTGATTTGAAGACACTCACCACAGGAATCACTGCTCTGCCTCTGCCTCTGACCGAACCATTTAGATTTAAGAAGCATCAGGTCACACACTTCGCCGTGGTCGCTTACACTGGCAAGAAACCTCCAGCAGCTGACAGAATCCTAGCCAGGTGGAGGGAAGGTGAAGTGGAAAGAAACACAACACTCCATATTCAAGGCAAAGATTGTATGGAGGTTATAAATCTCATCTTTAAACTCCATAATTATTCAGTTCCATTCACAACAGAGCTATCAGACATTCAGGAATCTGGATGTAAAGTGACGGACCAGAAGCCTTCACCAAGAGACAATGAATGTGGTGAGACATCTACAGGCGATGCTACAAAGATTAACTGTGATATGACAACAGAGTGCACTTCTCCTGAACAAAATATAGAAGTTGTTGTCAATATGGCCCCTCCAATTGAATCACTCATGTGTCAGTGTGCCGTGGTTGAAAATGACTTTCTAATACTCATAAGTAAAGGAAAGATTGTCCTGGCACTGAAGAGGAACTTTTTTAAAAATAAAGCGAGCACACCAGCATCTCGCTCCCTCGTAGATCAACTCAAGAACATGCCAGGGCCGGGTGTGTCAGTCCTAGCGGTCAAAGTCACAAGTCCTGTGTGTGTGGAAGATATACGCATCACTCACTTTGCTCTGGTGGCGTACATTGGCAAGAAACCCTCAACAGTTGATGATATTATAGCCAAATGGAAGGCTGACAGGGTACATGATATGGATACAACTGTTTACATTGATGGCAGTGAAGGTCAGAAGGTTATAGAGTTTAGTTTTACAGTGGAATACGTCGAGGAATTGATCGAGGAGGAAGAAGAATCACTAATTGATACAGAGGAATTGGATGAGGCAACAGGGGCATTGCAGAGCCAAATCCCAGAATATAGAATCAATGGAGCCGTGTCATCGAAGGTAAGGAAGTACCTGTACCAGCAAGTCAAACCCAAAGAGTTGAAGCCAAAGTTAACAGCCCCTCAGCTGTCTCCGTCCGTCTCCACCCCGTACGTCATGATCAAGATTATCAAGCAAGGTCTGAGTACAGGCATAGAGACCAACAATGCCAGGGTCTTCCACGCTGGTAAAGACACCGGTATACTGGAGGTGAAGGATGAGAATGTGGCTGGAATCATCTACATCTTCTTCAAAAGGGAGAGTGTCTATATCAACAAGGAACCCCTCAATGAAACGCTGTCCGTGGAGCAGCAAATCTCACAGCTCGTGAGGAGGCCGTTCAACTGTGAGGCGCGTTTATTTCCCACCAGGAACGGGAAGAACAAGACAACCATAATACGCGGAATACAGGTCCACTTCATCGCTAACATGGTGTGGTACGGTGAGAAGCCATTTGAGGGAGAAAAGAAATCAACCAATGTACCTCACATTGCCAGATCCAACCCTAAACCAAAGGTAAGTACTGTAGTGTAGTAATGTTGTTTGGATCGTTCTCTGTAAACATTTATGTACCATTGCTCAAAAAAGTATCTGAAAAATAGGGTGTGATAGCTCTCATAATGAACAAGACTTCACACCTTATCCTCTACCATTTACCAGAAACTTTCATCCCATTCGTCTTATCGCAGTTGCCGAATTTTTTCAGATACTTTTTTGAGCGATGTTACACTATGAGCCGGAGCCACAAAAGTAGTAGTGTAATTTACCCTGGAGAATCCATTTGTTCCGGGTGTAAATTCCGCCTCACTATTCCAACATTTACACTATTATCCACAACATTAACTTACACTGGAGTATGGAAGAGTATCTCTGGGAGGTAATGTGACGTTACCAAGTTGGTCAGCCAATCACAGTTATGCTTTCTGTATACATCGACCAATCACAGGACAGAGTTTGACTTCAATCAATCAAATTCAAAGCTGATTAGTAACTCACATTAAATATGACACTATAAATAATAATTGAGTGACAAAGAGAACTTTTCCTTGAAGTACCGTAGTGGTTTAATGGCCCTGTGATCCTGTATGGAAATAGGAGACTTCTGATTCCTCTTGACTATACCAAGAAACACGCTCTTTCCATATAGGTGGTGTTTCGTGGCTGTATTTGAAGGACTCATTTATCTCCAATTTTCAGACTACATCACAGGGTCCCTTAATAATACCAACTTTTGTCTTTATATTGTATGATCATATTATTATTATTATTATTAAAATGTAAAACCACTTGTGGTTGTGGTGGTGAACGTCAAACTATCCCTCTTTTTCCACTTATTTATTTAGGGAATAAATGGATTAAAAACGTACAACAAATACCGTATTATCAAACTAAGATTTCTTGTTCCGTTATTAATAGAGATTTATTTGTTATATAACCCAGAATTACAAACTTTAAATCCCTGTGTATGGATTTCTATCACCTCTGGAGCTGGTGTAACTTTATGCCTTCATGTGTACCTGTGAGGCGGAAATTGTTTGTATGCATACCAGTGGTTAACATCGGTATAAGTGCTTTGTGAATCACGGCCTATACTGTACCTCATTATATGCTGCTGTAGATTAGATTATTAAAAGTGGAAGAGAGAAGACTGTCTGTGTTTGGCCAGAAAGATATTGAGCCGTGTATAACAACATCCGTGGTGTTTACGATGGCATGGTACTGGTAAGATGACTCTGTACGTTGTTTGTCCATGGAGTTGGCATACTGTTACCACGCCATCGTCAACACCACAGATGTTCTTGGGTACATACGGACCATTGTACCACGAGGAAAGGACAGCAAACACTAATACATAATAAAAATTTAATTAATGTAGGAAGGGGTTAACTAGAGACTAAAAAGGTACCAATTCTCTTTATGAAAATATTGGCCACATCTGTCCAGGCAATAATCTCACTATATGGGTCGTAACTGAAGGTAAAACATTATATAACTTTTCTTAACTATTACAATACACAGCTGCGGACATATATATGTCAAATGATTCAAAACTTCAACAAGACCTGGATACAAATATGAAACAGGATAAGTGTTGTAATTGGTTCACTTCTGCCGTGGCCACCCCCTTGGGGGGAGTTCCCGGAGGGAACGAGGCGTCGGAGCTATAGATAGATAGATAGAATTGGTTCACCAGTATATATGTCAAATGATTCAAAACTTCAACAAGACCTGGATACAAATATGAAACAGGATAAGAGTTGTTATTGGTTCACCAGTATATATGTCAGATGATTTAAAACTTCAACAAGACCTGGATACAAATTTTGGATGATGAGTGTGTACATATCACCAACAGGACACAAAGGTGGGCCACATCATAGAGGTACAACAACACTGGGGCATCGTGAGGCTGGAAGACGGACTCGAGTTTCCCTTCTCCAGGTGCCAGTGCTTCCTGTTCGGTGTGTCTCTCAAGAAAGTGGACCTGTGTCATACTCTGTCTGTGGGTGAGTGAATTTTCATTGTTGTCATTGTGGTGGGTAGGCTATGTACTGTTGGCTACAAGAATTCATACACATTTGGGTTTAAATCATGTAGGGAATATATGACTACAGAATGTAACTGCAACACTGTATGACATTATTATTATTATTATTATTATTATTATTATTATTATTATTATTAGGTTTGTTGTTTTGTAATGTAAGACTATGTAACTGCAATACAACATTATTATTATTATTATTAGGCTTGCTGTTTTGGTAATCACTGAGTCACTTGGTAGACCATTCATTGCAGTACTTACATAATAATGAATAACTTCTCTTTCCATATAGCCTGTGTAAGAATGATTTAATACAAATATAAGGGGATAGTACAGTGTTGGTAAATCTGGAGCAAGTGATTCCCCAAACTATTCCAAGCAACAGGACACCATTATTTTTGTTCATTCGGTCCTGTTTACTGGCATACTTTGGAGGAATCAAGGAGCTCCAAAAGTACCTAAAGTATTCTTATATGTATAGGACAACCATTCTACACTCCTTCACACTCATTCACACATACATACATACAACCATTCTACACTCCCTCACACTCACACATACATTCTACACTCCTTCACACTCACA
Source organism: Petrolisthes cinctipes (assembly GCA_033782935.1). NCBI lineage: Eukaryota > Metazoa > Arthropoda > Malacostraca > Decapoda > Porcellanidae > Petrolisthes > Petrolisthes cinctipes. The sequence goes on along the minus strand of JAWQEG010002666.1, from coordinate 31,542 downwards.
CATACATACAACCATTCTACACTCCTCCACACTCACACATACATACATACAACCATTCTACACTCCCTCACACTTACACATAAATAATTATTCTACACTCCTTCACACTCACACATACATACATACATACAACCATTCTACACTCATTCACACATACATACAGTACATACAACCATTCTACACTCCTCCACACTCACACATACATACATACAACCATTCTACACTCCCTCACACTTACACATAAATAATTATTCTACACTCCTTCACACTCACACATACATACATACATACATACAACCATTCTACACTCCTTCACACCCGCACATACATACATAATAATTTTTGCAGGTAATAAAGTAACAGGCATAATTTTTCTTGCAGGTGATAAAGTGACCTACATAAAATTTCTTACAGGTGATAAAGTGACAAACATAATTATTTTTGCAGGTGATACATAATTTTTTTGGCAGGTGATAAAGTGACGTATTGTACATAAAATTTCTTACAGGTAATAAAGTAACATACATAATTATTTTTGCATACATAATTATTTTTACAGGTGATTAAGTGACATACATAATTTTTCTTACAGGTGATAAAGTAACATACATAATTATTTTTGCACATATAATTATTTTTGCAGGTGATAAAGTGACCTATATAATTTTTCTTACCGGTAATAAAGTAACATACATAATTATTTTTGCATACATAATTATTTTTACAGGTGATTAAGTGACATACATAATTTTTCTTACCGGTAATAAAGTAACATACATAATTATTTTTGCACACATAATTATTTTTGCAAGTGATAAAGTGACATACATAATTATTCTTGCAGGTGATAGAGTGACGTGTGAGTTAAGAGTCGGGCTTGGTGGGTTGATAGTGTCAGGTGTGTGGCTTCAGAAACAGGTGTCCACTAACCTGGCCCATCTCCCGGCTACACTGGACCGCTGGTGTCGAGGTCACAGTCTGCCCGAACCCACACGAGCTCTTATGGTATGTGTGTGTGTGTGTGTGTGTGTGTGTGTGTGTGTGTGTGTGTGTGTGAGAGAGTGTGTGAGGGAGAGTGAGTCTGTGTGTGTGTGTGTGAGAGTGTGTGCATGCATGTTTGTTTCTGTGTGTGTGAGAGAAAGAGAGAGTGAGTGTGTGCATGTTTGTTTCTGTGTGTGTGAGAGAAAGAGAGAGTGAGTGTGTGCATGTTTGTGTGTGTGAGAGAGAGAGAAAGAGAGAGAATTTTGTATTTGTTGTATATTTTTTATATTTTTTCACATTTTGTATTTTATTTTTTGTACTTATTTTTATTTATTCTATACAGTATTATAATTATGTGTTACTTGTATTTTTAAAAGTTATGTATTTATTGTATTTGTTGTATAGTTTTGTATTTTTTCATTTGTATTTTTTTTTGTATTGTATTATTGTATTTATTTATATTTATTCTATATTATTATTTGTATATTTGAAAGTTATGTATTTATTGTACTATTATTATTATTATTGTCATTATTATACTATTATGTATTATTTGTATTT
>JAWQEG010002666.1:15000-25000 GCA_033782935.1 Petrolisthes cinctipes | reverse complement strand
AATACTAGCCATCCCCCACAGGGCTAGAAAAGAAATTGTTGTAGGATCTGGTCACGTTCTAGTGGATTGACGAGATCTGCCCACATGGATTAAAAATCCACGTGAGATGTACTGCAACCGGAGGCTCTCTTTTTTTCCACTTGTGTGTGGACCACCAGCACATTAATCCTTTGCATGCAGCAGTGTAAACTCCCTCCCCCTTATGGTCCCTTCAGGGCTGGTCTCATGGAAGGTGCTGCCACACTTGTAGCTCTTGTGGTAACGTGGACTTGGGCCCACAGTACTGGCTGTGGGATCAAAGACCTTCCCCACAATGAGGCCCCCAGACTCCCTGGTCCAGTAAGCTCTGGTCCCATCTCCCTGGGATGTGCTTCGGTAGCCCAGGCATATAGGGCCATGAAGCCCCTCCTTTATTTTAATTTGTTTTTTCACTGCAACCAGAGCGTCTGTGGGGCAGGAGGCCATTCTACCCAGGGAGAACATCTACAACAACAACTTGGAGATAGCCTACATTTAATCTCTTGTTTATTGGTGTATATATTATTTTACTACTGTGTATATATATCTAAGGGTTGTAGGCAAGAACATTCATGGTGTTAACAATGATGTGGGAATGGTACGATGCATGACTCCATAGACACACACCAGAACCATCGTACCGACACCACACCATATCGTCAACACCACCACCATTAATGTTCTTGACTACGGCCCTAAATTACTAAATACTAAATTGGTTCCAGACTAATACTGGCATTCCTAGCATTGTGTAGTGTATGGAAGAGGACGTGACCCAATCTATCAACAACATCCTTACACAACTCCTCTTCCTCGATCCTCAGCAGCTGTTGACTAGAAATCTCCCAGCGCCAAGCATCGTACTCCCGCCAACTCTGTCTACGTGTATCCATGTCATCGTACTCCTGCCAACCCTGCTGTCTGCTGTGTGAGTTCAAATTATCTTTCATCTGCCTACTGGTATGTGTTTTCAAATTATCGTTCATCTGCCAACCCTTCTGTTTGCTGTGTGTGTTTAAATTATCGTTCATCTGCCAACCATTCTGTTTGCTGTTTGTGTTCAAATTATCATTCATCTGCCAACCATTCTGTTTGCTGTTTGTGTTCAAATTATCATTCATCTGCCAACCATTCTGTTTGCTGTGTGTGTTCAAATTATCGTACACCTGCCCGCCGCTGCTGCTCCTCGCGCCTGTACCGTAACTCTCGTACATTTTATTATTATATTCTTGTAGATGTAACTCCCCCGTGTGTCGTCTCAGGAACCTCAGAGTGGATGGTGGTAAATGTGAGGTGCCATGGATAAAGTGGAATATGGCCTTTGTTGTTGTTAATGGATCCAGACACATAGACTCATGACTCACATGAAGCAACTGTCTTGGGTGTTTTGCTGCCAAGTTATCATACTCCGTCAGGTCGTCGTGCATGGCTTTGCACTTTACCTTCGGGTCGCTATTCCACCCGAGCTTCCTGATGGAGGTCATAGAGGCTCTAGGGTCACGGGTCAAATGAATTATCTTGACCTGAGGCGCCCCGGAGTCTTGTAGGAGCCCAGCCAGCCACGACAGACGAGAACGAACCACTTTGACGACTCTTGTGTTTGTTCGTCCACAGACACTGCTCAAGTCTAACCTCTTCATACACCGACTCCCTCCTTCTGCAGGTTTTCTGAAGCAGCGTTCTACTGAAGGGTGATAGTAGCTTAGAAACAGCGGCTTCCCCTTCAGCCACGTTTCAAAGTCATCGCTGAAGTTACACGTGAGTAAACCCGAGAGGAACCGACCCACGACGAAGGACCCGTTCGTGTTCTGTTGTCGACGGATTTTCTTCTTGTACGGCATCAACGGCTCGAAGAAAAGTGTGGTGTCGTTGAAATCATGTGACGTCAACAACTCTGCCAGAAATGTGGATCCGCTGCGAGGGAGGGAACTCACCACTACTACTGCTACTACATCCTTTATTTTCACCATCTCTTGTTGTTCTTCATTATTCCTCTGTGGCTCCATTTGATCATGCTGTATTTCCAGAGGTTTTCGATGTTGTTCTGATAATAATTGTTGTTGTTTTTTTTCCACTATGTTATGTCTTTCTTCTGATAATAATAATTGTTGTTGTTGTTTTTCCACTATGTTATGTCTTTGTTCTGATAATAATTGTTGTTGTTGTTTTTCCACTATGTTATTTCTTTCTTCTGATGATAATAATTGTTGTTGTTGTTTTTCCACTATGTTATGACTTTCTTCTGATGATAATAATTGTTGTTTTTCCTTTTCCACTATGTTATGATTTTGTTCTGGTAATAATAGTTGTGTTTGTTGATTTTCTATAACGTTACCATGTTGTATTTGTTCTTGTTGTTGTTGTTGTTGTTCCATTAACCCACTACTTTGTTCTTGTAAAAATAGCTGGTTTTTTTGTTGTTCTTGTAAATATAACCTTTGCTGTTGTTGTTTTTGTTGTTCTTGTAAATATAACCGTTGTTGTTTTTGTTTTTGTTCTTGTAAATATAACCGTTGTTGTTTGTGTTGTTCTTGTAAATATAACAGTTGTTTTTGTTTTTGATGTTCTTGTAAATATAATTGTTGTTTTTGTTGATGTTCTTGTAAATATAACAGCTGCTGTTGTTGTTGTTGTTGTTCCACCATAGATTTCCCTCTATTCCAGTAAGGTTCCCTCCTTGTCGAGTCCATCTTCCTCTTCCCTTCCTCATAGTCATAGAACCGAGTAGAGGAACCTCTCATCAACGTTCTTCTTGTTATATCTGTAAAAGAATTATAATTAAACTTGTTAAATGACGAAACTCTCTTAAACACAGGCTCAGGAAACCACTTATAATTAATGGACCCTGTGATGTATGTAGTCAGAAAATCGGAGATAAACGAGGCTTTCAAATATTGCCATGAAACACACACCTATAGGGAAGGAGCTTTTAGTTTCGTTGCATGGTCAGGAGGAATCAGAAGCCTCCAATTTTCATATACACGATCACAGGGTCCTTAAGGTGAGATTCTTTTGTTGGTGAATTGGAAGGTTCTGGCATAGTTAGGAGGAATCAGTAGCCTTCCAATTTATAAACAAGATAATATCCCTTTATTATTCTCTTCATCTGTCCCTCCTTTACTTCATTATTCCTTCATGTGTGTTTGCTGTTCATCCTATCCTCCTCCTTTCCTTCGTGTGTGTTTACTGTCCATCCTATCCTCCTCCTTTCCTTTGTGTGTGTTTACTGTCCATCCTATATCCTTTCTTTCACGTGTGTTTGCTGTCCATCCTATACTTCATTATTCTTTCATGTGTGTTTGCTGTCCATCCTATCCTTCTATACTCCTTCATGTGTGTTTGCTGTCCATCCTATCCTTCTCCTTTCCTTCATGTGTGTTTGCTGTCCATCCTATCCTTCTCCTTTCCTTCATGTGTGTTTGCTGTCCATCCTATCCTTCTCCTTTCCTTCATGTGTGTTTGCTGTCCATCCTATCCTTCTCCTTTCTTTCACGTGTGTTTGCTGTCCATCCTATCCTTCTATACTCCTTCGTGTGTGTTTGCTGTCCATCCTATCCTTCTCTATTCCTTCATGTGTGTTTGCTGTCCATCCTATCATCCTTTCTTTCATGTGTGTTTGCTGTCCATCCTATCCTTCTCCTTTCCTTCATGTGTGTTTGCTGTCCATCCTATCCTTCTCCTTTCCTTCATGTGTGTTTTGCTGTCCATCCTATCCTTCTATACTCCTTCATGTGTGTTTGCTGTTCATCCTATCCTTCTATACTCCTTCGTGTGATGTTTGCTGTCCATCCTATCCTTCTCTATTCCTTCGTGTGTGTTTGCTGTCCATCCTATCCTTCTCCTTTCCTTCATGTGTGTTTTGCTGTCCATCCTATCCTCCTTTCCTTCGTGTGTGTTTGCTGTCCATCCTATCCTTCTCCTTTCCTTCATGTGTGTTTGCTGTCCATCCTATCCTTCTATACTCCTTCGTGTGTGTTTTGCTGTCCATCCTATCCTTCTCTATTCCTTCATGTGTGTTTGCTGTCCATCCTATTCTTCTCCTTTCCTTCATGTGTGTTTGCTGTCCATCCTATCCTCCTCCTTTCCTTCGTGTGTGTTAGCTGTCCATCCTATCCTTCTATACTCCGTGTGTGTTTGCTGTCCATTCTATCCTTCTCTACAGTAAGTCTATCCTACTCTAAGTCAGTAAGGTAATGAATAACAGAAGCTTGGGAAAACATTTGATAGTGGTGTTCAATGAGGGACCGAGTGTAAAATGAAGTGAAGGTGGATACAAGTAGGTACGTATTTATTCATTAATTGTACTATATCACTATGAACTATGAGTCTATCTATATTTGTATACAGTAATATTATGTTAACTTACCAGATTGTTTCATGAGTAGATGCACATTCCACAAACCAAGTCCCGTTGAGGTGAATATAACCATAAACATAATAATGAAAGGTCGGTGTGTTGATGGAAGACGAAGCATTATATTATCCACTTAATTAATTAAAAGGGGGAGAAGTGCAGTGTTGGTAAATAAATCTGAAACAAAATTATGATTCCAAGTAACAGAACACCATTATTGTTTTTGTTCATCTGGTCCTGTTGTTTCCTGGCATATACTTTGTTAGGAATCAAGGCACTCCAATGTAACAAAAGTGAATTACCCCCTTATAATTATTGGCAAAGGTGTTATACAGGCTTGGAACTATTGCATACACGTCAATTTAGGCTGGTATACACAGTGAAAATGTATATTATATCGAATTAACACTGTATAATATGTATAGCTCATATATCACAGTGTATTTTACTATATATATATATATATATTTTTTTTTTTACTATATTTTACTATACACTGATTCGTATTGTTTCATTTGTTTTCCTCTGTCAATCGCCACAAATTTTCAGTATAGTTCGTGTGTAGCTTAATGTGGAGAGTAGCCTAGTATACAGCTGATCATACTGTAATTGATAAGTATTGTACAGTCACGTGCCATAATAAGAATACATATGTCTCTGCTTCATATAACCAGCAGATGAAGTATTAAAATAAAGGGAGATTCTATTGGTGAATTGGAAGGTCTTTTGATTCCTCCAAACTATTCCACGAAACAGCAGATCCCTTTTTTAGAACTACTGGGAGGCTTCTTTCTTATGTTTGATGGATTAGATAGGAGGAATCAGTAGCCTTCCAATTCACCAACAAAAGAATCTCCCCTAAAGGACCCTAGCTGTGATCGTGTATGAGAATTGGAGGCTTCTCTTTATTCCTCCTGACCATCCCACGAAACAAGCTCCTTCCATATAAGTGTGTGTGTATCGTGGCAATATTTGAAGGACTCATTTACCTCCAATTTTCTGACTATATTACAGGGTCCCTTGATTTAAAGAACGTCATCAAGTATATAAAGACAGGATAATTAAGCTTTGTAATTGGTTCATTAACATAAATACAAACGCTCGCGACATCAGCAATTCTGTTACATTACAAAAACCACAACATGAATACAAACGTTTCAATTGCTTGACATTATTAGTTCTGTTCCATTACAAAATACCACAACATGAATACAAACGCTCGCTAGACATTATAGTTATTTACATATTACAAAAACCACAACACAACCATCGACGTACGCTCACTATATAAAAAGAAATATATAGATCCTTTTTAGCTGTCTCACCATATCGCTCTCCACAACAATTAATACGTACAGTTATAATTATAGACTTTCTCTTGACATACAGTTGTTTTTAGACATTACAAAAAACCACAACACGACCATCGACGTACGCTCACTAGATAAAAAAAAAAAAAAATGATATACCCTTTTTAGTTCCCTCACCATCGCTCCACACAACACAACTACCAATACGCAACTGACACACACACACACACACACAGACACACACCGTTGACACTGCTACACACACACACACACACATACACTGCTACACACACACACACACACACACACCGTTAACACTGCTACACACACACACACACACACACAGACAGAAACGCTACATACAAGAGAAGAGGCGTCAACCAACCAACCAACCAACCACACACCTCCGTTATAGATGACTCGGGTGTTTTTCCATGCAGTCCCGTGAGCTAGGCAGAATATAATACCGTTTTAGTCATTATGTAGGCTACAGCAGTTGGCTACATATAAATTGCGACAGCCTTTGATAGAACGGTAAATATATTAAGAGGATATGGTATGCATTTGATAGATTGGAGTGCCTTGATTGATTCCTCCAAAGTATGCCATGCAGGAAACACACCCACATGAAGACAAATAATGGTATCCTAGCTGTTGCCTGGAATAGTTTGGAGGAATCATTTACTCCAGATTTAACACCCAAAACAATTAATGTGCTATATATCTCCTTAAGGACCCTGTGTGTGTGTGTGTGAAACGTGGAGGCTTCTGATTCAACCTGACTCTGCCACGAAACAACAAACAAGCTGCTTCTCATTATAGGTGTGTGTGTGTGTGTGTGTGTTTGTGTTTCGTGGCAATATTTGAAGGATTTATTATTTACCTCCATTTTTATTCACTACATCACAGCTAGCTAGGGTCTTAAAGGGTGGAATCGAATCTCTTTTTGGTACGTTATTTGAGTGCTCCGTCGATTCCTCCAAAGTAATGCTAGGATTTATACAGGGCCTAATGATAAAAAATAATAGTGGTTTATTTGTTGTTTGGAATTGTTTATAGGAATAATTAGTAAGTTGCTCCAGATTTACCAACATCATCAGACGTCCTCCTTAAAAGGGGAATTACCTTGTAAGTGAATTTGAAGGTTTGTAATTCCTGCAAACTCTGCCACGAAACAAACAAAAGATTCCCTATTAGTACTATTGAGGGTGTCTGTTTCCTGGCATAGTTTGGAGGATATGAAACTGATTGTAGTAAATATCTTGGTAATAAAGAACAACACGTGTATGATTTTGCAGCACCTCATAATAATAATTGAGGGGGTTGTTGAGTTGATGTAAGGTGTTATTGTTGTATGATTATATTTTGATATGATACTGATTTATTTGCACGATGGAAGGAAATTCACCAACAAGAGAATCTCACCTTAATTATAGTTATGTATGTATTTTGGCACACATCACTTCTTCTGGTAATTCGTTCCATTGTTCTATTAGGCTACTCTATTTGGAAAGCTATATTTCCGTACATCTTTATCTCATCTTCTTTTTAATAATTTCTTACTGTGACTTCTCATTGTAGGTATTCCTTGTGTGTGTGTGTGTGTGTGTGTGTGTGTGTTGGTTAAAATGTATACACTGATTTCCTTCTAAGTAATTAATAGTTATAGGATCTTATTATTTATTAGGCTAATATTCGTGTACAGCCACAATCATATATCCACCAACACTTTCCTTCCATCGTAGTAAATATCTTGGTAATAAAGAACAACACGTGTATGTATGATTTTGCAGCACCTCATAATAATAAATGAGGGGGTTGTTGAGTTGATGTAAGGTGTTGTTGTTGTATGATTATATTTTGATATGATACTGATTTATTTGCACGATGGAAGGAAAGTGTCGGTGGTTATTTGATTGTGGCTGTACATTGGAGTAAGTGTTTATAAATGTATGTACAGTCACGAGCACTAATATGTATACAGCTTTGGTTGAAGCTTTGAACAGTCCATCAATTCACCAACCAACCTAATTCCAATGGAGATATTTTATTGTGCATTTATTTACTGTCTCTAAGTATTTCCAAAGTACACCTGTATACTTATTAGTGCATAATAATTATACAGCTTTGGTTGAACCCTATATAGAACAGTTCACTAATTCACCAACCAACCTAATTCCAATGGAGATATTTTATTGTGCATTTATTTACTGTCTCTTGGTGGGTATTCCAAGTACACCTGTATACTTATTAGTGCTCGTGACTGTACCTATATAAGTGTACAGTAACAAAAGTATATTACCGTACTTGATTATTTGCTTGGTTGGTTGTGAGTTAATAATAATAATAATGATAACAATAATAATAAAAACAGTTGTCAATCAAGTATATAATTATGTAGTATATATGGGACATGGTTAATAATAATAATAATAATAATAATAATAATAATAATAATAATTACAATAATAATAATAATAATAATAATAATAATAACAGTAAAAACAACAACAACAGTGGTACTACTACTACTACTACTAATAATAATAATAATAATAATAATAATAATCACAGCACATAATCATTAGATATCATATCGACATTAAATATTAATGCATTTATTCATTTAATCATTAGTTTTCATATCGTCTGTAATCCATCTGTCTGTGTGTGTGTGTCACTTAAGAACCCTGTGATCGTGTATGAGAATTGAAGGCTTCTGATTCCTCCTGACTATGCCACGAAACAAACAAGCTCCTTCTATATAAGTGTGTGTGTGTGTGTGTGTGTGTGTGTGTGTCACGAAATAAACAAGCTCTTTCATATAGGTGTGTGTGTGTGTGTGTGCCACGAAACAAACAAGCTCCTTCCATATAGGCGAGGTGTGTGTGTGTGTGTGTGCCACGAAACAAACAAGCTCCTTCCATATAGGCGAGGTGTGTGTGTGTGTTTCGTGGCAATATTTGAAGGACTCATTTACTTCCAAATTTCTGACATTGGAGTGCATTGATTCCTCCAAAGACACCAGGAAACAAACAAACAAACACACACACAGAATAAAAACAATAATAATGGGGGCCTGTTTTTGTTGTTGTTGTTGTTGCTTGGAATAGTTTGGAGGAATCATTTACTCCAGATTTACCAACTTCTTATTAATCTTCCTCCTCTTCCTTCTTCCTCTTCCTTCCTTCACGTCATCGGGGAGGTGTTTGTGTGTTTGTTTTTGTTTGTTTGTGTGTTTGTCTGTGTGTGTGTTTGTTTATTTGTATGTTTAATTATTCGTGTGTATGTTTGTCTGTGTGTGTTTGTTTATTTGTATGTTTAATTATTCGTGTGTATGTTTGTTTGTATGTGTGTGTGTTTGTTTATTTGTATGTTTAATTATTCGTGTGTATGTTTGTCTGTGTGTGTTTGTTTATTTGTATGTTTAATTATTCGTGTGTATGTTTGTTTGTTTGTGTGTGTGTGTGTTTGTTTATATACTTATTCGTGTGTTTGTTTGTGTGTTTTTGTTTATCTATATTTATATGTTTGTGTTATATTGTATATTTATTTATTTATCTATCTGTTTGTTTGTGTGTGTGTGTTTTTTTGTGTGTATGTTTCTTTATATTTATTTGTTTGGGTTTAATTAAGTGTACTGTATATTTATCTATTTATATGTCTGTATGTATGTGTGTATGTATTTATATGTATGTATGTATGTGTGTATGTATTTATATGTATGTATGTATGTGTGTTTACCTCACCACCACCTACGATGATGATGGTGATGACGTCTGTGGTGATGGTGATGATGGTGATGATGTCCTCCCTCCAGTGCCATACCCATTGCCACACCCATACCCATACCCACACCACGCCCGGGACGCTGAAAAAAGAAAAGAAATTAAAAAAAGAAAAGAAAAGATAAACCATAATTAATATATATAATAAATTAATTAAATTATAATGTTAAATAAATAATAATTGTAGAGTATTTAATTATCACACTAGGATTCTATATTATTATCAGTTAATTATTATTATATATATATGTATATATTTTTTTTCTAAGTTCTTTATTATAGAAACATACACAAACACAAACACACACAGAATAGATACATACATACACACACAGAATAGACACACACACACACACAGAATAGATACATACATACACACACAGAATAGATACATACATACACACACAGAATAGACACACACACACACACACAAAATAGACACACACACACACACACACACGTAGATCTATCATTTGTAAATTTTAGTAAATATTCCTTCTCCTCTTACTCTCTCCTTTCCCTCCTTCTTT
>JAWQEG010002666.1:0-10000 GCA_033782935.1 Petrolisthes cinctipes | reverse complement strand
GCTGTGGCAGGAGGCCATTCTGCCCCGGGAGAACATCAATAACAACAACAACTACCCTTACATTGATGTTAACTACTTTTTTTGTGGACTATACACGCCTCACCCACCTACACAGCCCCACGACATCCACGGACACCAGCCCATGAACACCGTGGGCCAAGGTGGGCGGTGCAACAACAAAATAACTATATCTTAGAGTCCCCGATGAAAATACAAATGTTGATGTTGGTTTTCTCTCCATCAGTGGGCGCGTCGGCGGTGATGCCATCTGGTGGGGCGCGGGGGAAACTATCATCAAGCAGCAGCAGCAGCAGCAGCGCCCCTGACGTCACGCCCTCAGTAAGAACAAGGATTCTAGTACTGGGAGAAGGATAGACCACTCAATGTTATTTTGGTGTGATGGCTGTGGCTGGCTGTGACGGTAGCGCCTCTAGCAGCCAACAGGAATCAACACTCCAGCTCCCGTTTGCTTCCCTTTATTCTGATTAATTTTTAAGTCGGATTTTGTTTACTAGTAACGCACAGGACATTTATTACTAATTATTTGACTATAGAATGAATAATTATATTCATTGTGGACAATTTACCTAATAAATTATGATATTATCTACGACAACACCCCAATATATTGCTAAAGTATCCATACCTACCATTTACATACAGTAATTCCAATGTGCGATGACTCTTACCTGTTTATGACCTCTACAATTATGTTTCTCAACAAAAATTACCAAAAAAAGACATACATAAAGTTTATTTTTAAAACTATAAAGCAATGAGCTATAAGTACTGTACAACATTAGCTGTTACCACCACTACTGTGTGAGAACATTCTTGCTTCTTATATTCTTACTTGCTGTGAGAACAAGACACAGTTATCTTTACATGTACTGGAGAATAAAAAAATCTTGCTTGGTGTTTGTATTAAAGGCTTCAGCAAACCAAAAAAAAATGAAAAAAGAAAAAACTCCCACCACTCCTGCATGTGTAAATAAGTAAGTTAGTAAGCCCGTAAGGTGTTAGTGATTCCTGTTGGGCGGTAGGTGTTTTAGTGATTCCTGTTGGGCGGTAGGTGTTTTAGTGATTCCTGTTGGGCGGTAGGTGTTTTAGTGATTCCTGTTGGGCGGTAGGTGTTTTAGTGATTCCTGTTGGGCGGTAGGTGTTTTAGTGATTCCTGTTGGGCGGTAGGTGTTAGTGATTCCTGTTGGGCGGTAGGTGTTTTAGTGATTCCTGTTGGGCGGTAGGTGTTTTAGTGATTCCTGTTGGGCGGTAGGTGTTTTAGTGATTCCTGTTGGGCGGTAGGTGTTTTAGTGATTCCTGTTGGGCGGTAGGTGTTTTAGTGATTCCTGTTGGGCGGTAGGTGTTAGTGATTCCTGTTGGGCGGTAGGTGTTTTAGTGATTCCTGTTGGGCGGTAGGTGTTTTATTAGTGATTCCTGTTGGGCGGTATGTGTTTTATTAGTGATTCCTGTTGGGCGGTAGGTGTTATAGTGATTCCTGTTGGGCGGTAGGTGTTTTAGTGATTCCTGTTGGGCGATAGGTGTTTTTAGTGATTCCTGTTGGGCGATAGGTATTTTTAGTGATTCCTGTTGGGCTGTAGGTGTTATAGTGATTCCTGTTGGGCGGTAGGTGTTTTATTAGTGATTCCTGTTGGCCGGTAGGTGTTTTTAGTGATTCCTGTTGGGCGGTAGGTGGCTCTGCTTTACTACCACCACCAAAACTCTCCCCATAAGAGTATCCAATCCTTCTCCAACAGTACTAGAATCCTCCCTTGGCAAAGAAAAAGAAGGAGTTTATATATTTTGAGTCAGTCTGATGAGAGGCAGTGGAGAGGGAGGGTGTGTGTGTGTGTCGTAGCCGTGTGAGGGATAAAATCTATAATAATAATAATACTCCTTTTTAAATTCATAGTGAGATTGAAATAAAGATTCTATTGGGGTTCATTAATAAAGGCTAAACAACAACAACAACAAAGGAATATTATATGAAGACTACATATATAAAGGTAAATATATATGTGTGTGTTTGTATGTGTGTGTGTTTGTATGTGTGTGTGTTTGTATGTGTGTGTGTGTGTGGTAGTAGTTGTTGTATCTTGATGCTTCAACTACTATACTACTACCATTACTACTACTATCACTATAATTACTACTACTACTATCATCACTACTACTACTACTACTATCATCACTACTACTACTACTACTATCACTACTACTACTACTATCATCACTATTACTACTACTACTACTATCGTCACTACTACTATCATCACTACTACTACAACCATAATCATCACTACTACTACTACTATCACTACTACTACTACTACTATCACTATTATCATCACAACTACTACTACTCTCCTACCACTACTACCACCATTACTAACTTAGTCCATTAATAATTACCACTACTACTACTAACTACTACTAACTACTACTACTACTACTACTACTACTACTACTACTAAACTGACAATTATAGTCAATATTTATGTTATTCTCCAAGATCCATTACAGTATTATTATTATTATTATTATTATTATTATTATTATTATTATTTGGAACTAGAATATTACGGTATGCGATACTAATTTTATCATTAATGTTATCAATCTGTTTATATCAATGTGTGTGTGTGTGTGTGTATAATAATTTAAATATTTAATAGTGTTGTAAGTCAGTATTTTGCAATGTGTGTGTGTGTGTGTGTGTGATAATTTAAATATATTGTATATATTGTGAATAGGTTTATATCTGTGTGTGTGTGTGTGTGTGTTATAATTTATCTGTGTGTGTGTGTGTTATAATTTATCTGTGTGTGTGTGTGATAATTTAAATATTTTGTAGTGTTTTAAGTCAGTATTTGTCAATGTGTGTGTATGTGTATGTATGTGTGAATGTGTGTGTATGTAACCAGTTAACTACCACTACCACTCCCACTATCAGTCTCAATTCTCTTCCTCTACTACCATCACTACCATCTACTATCACTACCACTATTCCTATCACCACCACTACCATCTACTATCACCATCTACTACTATTCCTACCACTATTCCTACCACCTCCACTAGCACTATTCCTACCACTGTTCCTACTACCACCACTATCATCCACTACCACTATTTCTACCACCACTACCATCACTATTCCTACCACCACCACTACCATTTACTATCACCACCACTACCACTATTCATACCACTATCAACTACTATCACTACCACTATTCATACCACTATCAACTACTATCACTACCACTATTCATACCACCATCACTACTATCTATCACCACCACTACCACAATTCCTACCACACCACCACTACCACAATTCCTACCACACCACCACTACCACTATTCCTACCACACCACCACTACCATCTTAAAACAAAATTAATTCGTAAAACTTAAAGACTAGCCTATATTATAAGTGTATGTATGTGTGTGTGTGTATGGTTAATTAATCTGGAGCAACTGATTTCCTCCAAACTAATAATACAGGCAACAAGAGGCTACCATTAGGCTACTGGGTATTTGTGTTTTATTGGAATACTTTGGAGGAATCAAGACACTCCTATGAACTAAATATAATTATAAAGTATACTACTATCCTCTTAATTAAAACTGGTGATAATTAGATTGATAATAGGTGTGATTTATTATTACATGGAAATTATTACGATGGGTAGGTTAGGCTGTAATTACACATACATACATACATACCGGTACCCGTTATACATCTTGCATTACCCTACTCATCCCTATTATTACAACACACACATACACACAAAAATTCTAACCTACCTCTCTCTCTCTCTCTCTCTCTCTCTCTCTCTCTCTCTCTCTCTCTCTCTCTCTCAAACACACACACACACACACACACAAGAATTCTCTCTCTCTCTACAACACACACACACACACAAGAATTCTAACATCTCTCTCTCTCTCTCTCTCATAATGGCTATGATTTATTACATTGAAATTATCAATACCTTCCTCTCTGATTAAATTATACGATGAGTATCTATCCTTAATTAAACATTTGATTATTTTAATTGGTCTATAATATTACAATAAGGTTCTACATAGCGTACTTGTGGTGTAAAGTGTTGTTATTATATAGTGTGATAATCTTACTATAACACACACACACACACACACATTTACTTTTATCCCAGAATTACAGTAGGCTATAACACACACACACTCACACACATCTCATAAAAACTAGAATGTCAATCTCTTATAGGCTACACTGAACTGTCCCTCCTTTCCTTCCTTCTATTTCCTTCGTGGTTAGGCTACTGTCATTCCTTTCCTACTGTTTCCTTCGTGTTTGTTGTCCCTCCTTTCTTTCTGTTTCCTTCGCGTTTGTTGTCCTTCCTTTCCTTCCTTCTATTTCCTTCGTATTTGCTGTCCTTCCTTTCCTACTATTTCCTTCGTGTTTACTGTCCTTCCTTTCCTTCTTTCCAATTCATTCGTGTTTGTTGTCCCTCTTTTCCTTCCTTCCTTCCATTTCCTTCGTGTTTACTGTCCCTCCTTTCCTACTATTTCCTTCGTGTTTACTGTCCCTCCTTTCCTACTATTTCCTTCGTGTTTTCTGTCCTTCCTTTCATACTATTTCCTTCGTGTTTACTGTCCCTCCTTTCCTACTGTTTCCTTCGTGTTTGTTGTCCCTCCTTTCCTACTATTTCCTTCGTGTTTACTGTCCCTCCTTTCATTTTGTTTCCTTCGTGTTTGTTGTCCCTCCTTTCCTACTATTTCCTTCGTGTTTACTGTCCCTCCTTTCCTACTATTTCCTTCGTGTTTACTGTCCCTCCTTTCCTACTATTTCCTTCGTGTTTACTGTCCCTCCTTTCCTACTATTTCCTTCGTGTTTACTGTCCCTCCTTTCCTTCCTTCCATTTCCTTCGTGTTTACTGTCCCTCCTTTCCTACTATTTCCTTCGTGTTTGTTGTCCCTCCTTTCCTTCCTTCTATTTCCTTCGCGTTTGTTGTCATTCCTTTCCTAATAGGTCCTATTTCCTTCGTGTTTGTTGTTCTTTCTTTCCTAATATTTCCTTCGTGTTTGTCATTCCTTTCCTAATATTTCCTTCGTGTTTGTTGTTCTTTCTTTCGTACTATTTCTCGTAACTTGTTTTCTTTGAGATTATATATTATTGGTTATAGTACAGTGTTGGTGGTGGTAAATCTGGAGCATCTGATTACTCCAAACTATTCCAAGCAACAACAACAACAACAACAGGCCACCATTAATTTTGCTAATCAGGTCCTGTTGTTTCCTGGCATACTTTGGAGGAATCAAGGCACTCCAATGTACCAATAGTGTATTATGTAGTATGCAGGGCTGTAGGCAAGAGCATTGGTAGTGTATACGATGGTGTAGTACGGGTACGATGACTACACACACACACACACACACACACACACACACACACACACACACACACACACACAGCCATCGTCAACACCAACACATAATAATTATACTGTATATAATTATTCTTGTATAGGCTATATGTGTGTGTGTGTGTGTGTAGCATAGAGTAGGATGTGACTGTGTGTGTGTAGCGTAGAGTAGGATGTGACTGTGTAGCATAGAGTAGGATGTGACTGTCTGTGTGTGTTTGTAGCATAGAGTAGGATGTGACTGTGTGTGTGTGTGTGTGTGTGTGTGGATAGCATAGAGTAGGATGTGACTGTGTGTGTGTGTGTGTTTGTAGCATAGGGTAGGATGTGACTGTGTGTGTGTGTGTGTTTGTAGCATAGAGTAGGATGTGCCTGTGTGTGTGTGTTTGTAGCATAGAGTAGGATGTGACTGTGTGTGTGTGGGTAGCATAGAGTAGGATGTGACTGTGTGTGTGTGTGTGTGTAGCATAGAGTAGGATGTGACTTTTCGTTTGTGTGTGTGTGTGTGTAGCATAGAGTAGGATGTGACTGTGTGTGTGTGTGTGTGTGTGTGTGTCCTGTTCTATGCATGATAAGGGCCCCGTTTGAATCGTGTTTGTTTAATGTGACTGCAACTGTAGCCTGCATTATAGTGCCTCGATTCCTCCAAAGTATGCCAGGAAACAGAACCTGATTAACTAAAATATAATTATAGCCTACTGGTTGGTGGACTGTTGTTGTTGTTGTTGTTGCTTGGAATAGTTTGGAGGAATCAGTTGCTCCAGATTTACCACCACCACCACAAACACTGTTCTTAGTAACCCCTTATTTATTCACACAGGAAATAGATTTAAGATTATATTATTCACAAGCAAAAAAAAAAACTATTATTTTGATAAGGGCTGGCAGGATTTCCTCTTCCCTTCGTCACATTGTACTGTATGTATATATAAATAAATACATATAGAAATAAAACTCATAATTATGGGAAATATATTGTAGCCTATACATGGAACTCGGTCGTTTATATATATTATATATATATATATATTTTTTTTCTTCTTTTTTTCTTTTTTGTATGTGTGTGTGTGTAGCATAGGGTAGGATGAGATGTTGTGTGTGTTTGTGTGTGTGTAGTATATGGTAGGATGAGATATTTTGTGTGTGTTTGTCTGTAGCATATGGTAGGATGAGATGTTTCGTGTGTGTGTGTAGCATAGGGTAGAATGAGATGTTTCGTGTGTGTGTATAGCATAGGATAGAATGAGATGTTTTGTGTGTGTGTGTGTGTGTGTGTGTTGCATAGAGTAGGATGAGACGTTTTGTTTGTGTGTGTAGCATAGGGTAGGATGAGATGTGTGTGTGTAGCATAGGGTAGGATGAGACGGTTTTTTTTTTTTTTTTTTTTTTTTGTGTGTGTGTGTAAACTGTTTTTGGATGGTCAATGTAATAATAGACAATTTATAGGCAATTTATAAGATACACTCAAATGGTTAACTGTTATTAGCCTACTCCAAACTATGAGTGAGTTTTCATTGTTGTCATCGTGGTGGGTAGACTACTGTTGGCCAAAACAATTTGTACACATGCTGTTATGTTTTTTAGGGTTTGCAACATATAGGGAATTTAAGACTATGCAACTGTAATACACCTTTATTATTATTATTAGGTTTGTTGTTCTGTAATGTAAGACTATGCCTATGTAACTGCAATACAACATTATTATTATTATTAGGCTATTAGGCTTGTTGTTTTGGTAATGTCACTTGGTAGACCATTCATTGCAGTACTTCCACAATAATGAATAGCCTCTCTTTCCATATAGCCTGTGTAACTAAGAATTCCTGTGTCCAACTGTACATACTAATAGGGGATCTGTTTTGTAGCATATATATATATACCGTACTGTATAGTTTATAGAAATCGGCATAGCAATAAGACCTTCCTTTTAATTCACCAACTAAAGAATTTCCTCTTAATTAAGGGACCCTGTGACTGTACGAGATTTGGTGGCTTCTAATTCCTCCCGACTATGCCACAAAACAAGCTCCTTTAATAATGAAGGGACACTGTGATGTAGCCTAGCCTATAGTCAGAAAATTGGAGATACATGTGTCTTTAAAATATTGCCACGAAACACCACTTATATAGAAGGAGCCTGTGTTTCTTAGCATGGTCGGGAATGAATCAGAAGCCTCCAAGTTTCATACACGATCATAAGCTCCTTTAATTATGGACCCTGTGATCGTGTTTGAGACTTGTTGGTGTCTTCTGATTCCTCCTGACTATGCCACGCAACTAGCTCCTTCAATGTAGGTGTGTGTGTGTGTTTCGTGGCAATATTTGAAGGGCTCACTAACCTCCAATTTTCTGACTACATCACAAGGCCTCTTAATCAATGTAAGCCTATGTGTGTGTGTGTGTGTGTGTGTGTGTTTCGTGGCAATATTTGAAGGACTCACTAACCTCCAATTTTGTATGTGTTTCGTGGCAATATTTGAAGGACTCTAACCTCCAATTCTGTATGTGTTTCGTGGCAATATTTGAAGGACTCACTAACCTCCAATTTTGTATGTTTCGTGGCAATATTTGAAGGACTCTAACCTCCAATTCTGTGTGTGTTTCGTGGCAATATTTGAAGGACTCTAACCTCCAATATTCTGTGTGTGTTTCGTGGCAATATTTGAAGGACTCTAACCTCCAATATTTTGTGTGTTTCGTGGCAATATTTGAAGGACTCTAACCTCCAAATTTTGTATGTGTTTCGTGGCAATATTTGAAGGACTCTAACCTCCAATATTTTGTGTGTTTCGTGGCAATATTTGAAGGACTCTAACCTCCAATTTTGTATGTGTTTCGTGACAATATTTGAAGGACTCACTAACCTCCAATTTTCTGACTACATCACAAGGCCTCTTAATCAATGTAGGCCTGTGTGTGTGTGTGTGTGTGTGTGTGTGTGTGTGTGTGTGTGTTTCGTGGCAATATTTGAAGGACTCTCTAACCTCCAATTTTGTATGTGTTTCGTGGCAATATTTGAAAGGACTCATTACTCACCTCCAATGTTCTGACTGACTAATAATTATACCATACCCGTACATTACCAGGCAACACGTGGTGGATATTCTTGTTGATAGCAATGTCAACTTTAACTAAACTCTCCCTACCCCAGTCCCCACTCACACCCCCACCAGCCCCCCAGCCCCCCCCCCCCCCCGGCCCCCTGCTGCTGCTGCTGCTGCTGTTGGTACGGTAGCCTATCGATTTTTGGGATCATATGAAGATTCTGCCTGCCCCCCCCCCCCCCACTTGCCCCCCCACTTCTCTTTCCTCTCCTTCCCATCCCCCCAATTCTCTCTCTTCTCTCCCTCAAATCCCCCTAATTCTCTCTCTTCTCTCCCTTTCCTCTGCCTCCCATCCCCCCACTTCTCTCTCTCTTCTCTCCCTTTCCTCTGCCTCCTCTCCCCATTCTCTTTCCTCTCCCTCAAATCCTCCCAATTTTCTCTCTTCTCTTCCTCCCTCCCATCCCCCCCAATTCTCTCTCTTCTCTCCCTCCCATCCCCCCCCAATTCTCTCTCTTCTCTCCCTCCCATCCCCCAACTTCTCTCTCTTCTCTCCTTCCACTCCCTCCCCATCCCCCCACTTCTCTCTCTTCTCTACTTTCTCTCCCTCCCATCCCCCCACTTCTCTCTCTTCTCTCCTTCCTCTCCCCTCCCATCCCCCCACTTCTCTCTCTTCTCTACCTCCCATCCCCCCAATTCTTTCTCTTCTCTCCTTTCCTCTCCCTCCCTTCTTTGGATCCAAGCCACTCTCTAAGATGTCACTTCTTCAGTTGTCCCTCCTTTCCTTCTCTTCAGTTTCCTTCGTGTTTGTTGTCCCTCCTTTCCTTCCTTCAGTTTCCTTCGTGTTTGTTGTCCCTCCCTTTCCTTCTGTTTCCTTCGTGTTTGTTCTCTTTTCCTTCGTGTTTGTTGTCCCTCCTTTCCTTCAGTTTCCTTCGTGTTTGTTGTCCCTCCTTTCCTTCTTTCTGTTTCCTTCGTGTTTGCTGTCCCGCACCCTCCTCACTCTCTCCTTTTCTGTCCCTCCTTTCCTTCTCTTTCCTTCGTGTTTACTGTCAATCTATATCACCCTCCCTAGTCCTACAATACGATATCTTTCAGGCCTATAAGAGGGACACTAAAAGATGAATTGAAAAGGAAGGAAGGGAGGAAGCAAGAGAATTAAAAGAAAAAATGAATGGGAGGGAAGGAAGAGAATTGAAAGGGAAGGAAGGGGGAGAATTGAAAAGGATGGAAGGAAGAGAATTAAAACAGAACTGAAAAGGAAGGAAGGAAGCAAGAAAATTAAGATAAAAATGAATGGGAAAGAAGGAAGGAAGATAAATGAAAGGAAACAAACCTAATAATATTAATAATAAAAAACAAGGAAGGAAGAGAAATGAAAGGAAACAAACCTAATAATAATAATAATAATAATAATAATAATAATAATAATAAAGAAGGAAGGAAGATAAATGAAAGGAAACAAACATAATAATAATAATAATAATAATAATAATAATAATAATAATAATAATAATAATAATAATGTTGTATTGCAGTTACATAGTGT
>JAWQEG010002665.1:0-41300 GCA_033782935.1 Petrolisthes cinctipes | reverse complement strand
GTACACGACAAAAATAGTCTCTTTTAGTTTCCCCATGGTCAAAAATTTTGAAACCAAGAAATACAGACCCACTCTGTTAAGAAGAAATAAACATGTATATAGTGTACAGAGGGAAGAACATTGTACATATTTCAGAAAGTCGGAGTAAGGGGATCAGACAATAAAAATGGGGTGAAGGTGAGAGAGGTCATGGCGTGTTAACACTTACCCTCACGGTCTCGCTGTTGAAGGTCATCTCCACCACATCAATACTGTAATGCTTCCTCTTGCCCTCGTCAGTGAAGCTGATGTTGCCGGTCAGTCCCTCCATCTCCACCTGCATTATGTATGGGTCATGTGTTAACAGTTTCAACAAACGGGGCACGTTTCAAATACATGGGACACGTTTTTTAAACCAAACAATTTGCCAAAACATGTATAACTTTGCACTTATACTCACAAGAATTTGCATTATTTGCACTCAGTCACTTCACACACTTAAAGTAGTACCAGTTATATTTAACGACCAGAGTAGTGTCGTCAATGAAACACAGCATCACCAATATTTTCCTTCATTTGTATGTCCTACATAAGGTATGAATCAAGTTAAACACTATGCAAGTACCATATACAAATAGGGGATATATTTTGTAACCTTGTATGGAGGAAACACTAGCCTTCAGTCTTATCATAAGAGAATAAAGTAACGAAATTTCATTTCCTATAATGTATACAGTATACACATAATTCAAAGCTCAATTCATCTATGTCTTACGTCATCGTCGATTGCTAAATAATACATGACTTTTGCAGGCATCTGAAAAATCCCTAATACCTGGCGATTATTTTACATGGTTTTATCACTTTCCTGCAGTAAAATCGACAATAGTAATTAATTTTTGTTGTATCCTTTGAAGAATATTAGAGAATAATTTCTTTCTCGAAATTATGAATCACAAAATTCATAATTACAATTAACTGCTCATTATCATAACTTTATGAGTGATCATCAAACAATTTATTGTTAAACTCCAAAGTAAGTATAAAATTATTGATTTCGACATGGTACCATTAGAATTGTAGAATAAATAGGATGTTTTTTAAGCTGACCTAGTTTTTCACACACTTCATCTGGTGGTCGAGGGAACTGGGTGCTAACAAAGCTACAATAATATATTAAAACAACTAAAGGAATTTGTACTATATACCCAGGGGGCTCTTTACTGTTATTGCTATCAGCCTAATTGAAACTAGTCAAGCAAATACATACCCTCTTCGCATTATGACAACCAGTATGAGAAATAAAATAGTGAAAATCTCATTCATCTCCCACAGAAAACCGACAGATAAATTTTGCCCTTCTAATGACGACCCAACAAATATTTCTAGTTTTTATATTCCACCACCATCAAATATATTCCACACATTCCACCACATTAGTCCACACACACCACCACCAGCAAAATTAGTCCACAAATTCCACCTTATATTCTACTCATTCCATCAATAAGAACAAGTCTGATTTCAGCCCGTCTTGCAATACACGTTAATAATCTTGTTTGCTGTCCCCTTGTTTCTCCATTTCTTTCCTATTAGACTTCTCTACTGATTGTATAACTCATACCTCCTACATTATTAAGCTGTTTATAATGCAATGAGATTAATGTATTCTCTCAATCTCACTTCATCCTTCTAAATCAGGCTCTTTTTTTTCCACATCTATATACATATTGTTGAATTTCCCACGTTACTTCAGTGCTAGTGTGTGTTTTTTGCCGATCTCACTCATTTTAGCCCTCCCTCTTATATCTTCCTTTTACTCTCTCTCTCTCTCTCTCTCTCTCGTCTCTCTCCTCTCTCTCTCTCTCTCTCTCTACAGGGGTATCAAAGAGAACACAAAATGACTGAAATGAAGTTCATATGGAGACATTCATTTTCCATTCCTTTCTTCCTCCAACCATTTCTCTCTCTCTCTCTCTCTCTCTCTCTCTCTCTCTCTCTCTCTCTCTCTCTCTCTCTCTCTCTCTCTCTCTCTGTTACTCAATCAACGCCTCCCCCTTTCGACCAACATTTTCTCTCCTCCACTCCTGTGCTATCTCCCTCTTCGTCCCCTCCCTCCATCTCTCCTCCAGGCCTTTCCTTCATCACAGTCACTCCCTCCGTCACTTTATCATGCATTTCACTCTCACCTGACGCGAACCTCTCTCTCTCTCTCTCTCTCTACCTTCTTTCTTTCTCTCTCTCTCATTCTATCAAAATATCTAACTATCTATTTATATCTCTCTTTACATATTCATATATATATATCTATCAATCTCAATCTACCTATCTATTTCTCTACGTTGCCTATCTTACTCTCTCCTCTCGTGCTCAATTCATGTTCTCGTATCTATAAAGCCATCAGAGTATGCATGGCCTCTCAGTCTATCTTCCTATCTAACTATCAGACTATCTATTCACGAGTGCCCGTCAGTCCGTCTGTCTATCTACCAAAATATAAACTTGTATATTTAACTCAGTCGTCTATCACTCTCTCCGTACGAATGTAAGTACGTATGCATGTGTCTCTCATCTTTGCTATCAGTTTCTCCTACAAAAGTACTGTCGTGGTCAATAATAATCATCCACATATGGGTATCTCAAATAATTTGCTGTATAATGTTTTCACGTTCACATATGATATTATTGTTTTAAGTTGTGCGTAGCTGCTTGTAATAAATTTTAAAGATGGCAATTTACCTATTTATTGGAAAGTTTATCGGCTAAGGAACAGAGGGAAGCTGTCAAACTCTTTTACGTGAGTCACTCCTATATGGATGATTATTTTTTTACCCCAACTGTACAGTAAAGGTAGATAAACATAAGGCTATTAATACATGCCATAACTGTCTGTCTGGGCCTGTTGCTTCCGACTCTCTTATTGTGTTCTCTGCATGCTCTCTTTCACACACACACACACACACACACACACACACACACACTAAAAAATATACTTCTATCGACAATCTCAATAATATAATTCTATCAAGGCCAGATCTCCTCTTTTGAACTGTAAAATCTATACCAAATAATGTGTAAAAATTCTCTCATCAACTTACACGCACTCACTTTCACTTCTTCTTGTGTGTGTGTGTGATTTTGTCTCGCACATATCCTCACTTTTAACCCCCCCCCCCCCCCCTCTCTCTCTCTCTCTCTCTCTCACTACGACGGGAGGAAGTGGGTGGCCTGATAAGAGACACCCCACACGCAGAAACACCACCTCTGACGTCACTGATATGCCAACACTCCCACCACACTCTTAACAATGCACCTCCCTCCCCACGTGCTCTCTCTCTCTCTCTCTCTCTCTCTCTCTCTCTCTCTCTCTCTCTATTTTACCCCCCTTCTCTCTCGTACTCCTTTACTCTCTCTCTCTCTCTCTCTCTCTCTCTCTTTATATATATATATATATATATATATATATATATATATATATATATATATATATATATATATACTATATATATATATTTTTTTTTTACCCCCCCTTCTCTCTCGTACTCCTTTACTCTCTCTCTCTCTCTCTCTCTCTCTCTCTCTCTCTCTCTCTCTCTCTCTCTCTCTCTCTCTCTCTCTCTCTCTCTCTCTCTCTCCTCACTTGTCCCACACCTTCACATTTCGCTGAGAAATGTGTGAGGGACAAACGAGAAAGAAGGAGAAAAGTGTTAGGACCTAAAATGAAAATGCAAACGTAGGAGAAGGGAGAGCGAGAGAGAGAGAGAGGGGAAAAGAGGAAGAAACACGAGACAGGAAAAAAGGAAGTATGGTATGAAGGAAGTTGGGAAATGCAGAAAAATGAGAGAACGGTGTATAAGGACAAAAAAATAGGACGATATAGAAATAACAAGGGGAACATAAGTGGAAAAATAGGAAAATGCTAGAAGAGGAAATAAGTATGATGGGAGAGAAAGAGACAGAGAGAGAGAGAGACTGATTACGAGAGCTCAAGACAGGAGGAACGAAAAATAATTACAGGAAGTGACAAAAAGACGAAATGGTGGTAAAACACGAGTAAATCAAAGAGAAACAGGACGAGAGAGAGGAAAGCAAAAATTCAGGCAGACGAGAGAGAGAGAGAGAGAGAGAGAGAGAGAGAGAGAGAGAGAGAGAGAGAGAGAGAGAGAGAGAGCAGTATTTGATAGTACCGATAGAGGCAGGAACAAAACAAAACAACATCGGTAAGAGACGGCCAGGGAAAGGAAAAGACAGACAATAATGTATAGCCAATGTGAGACAAAGCCACACAGAGAGACACAGGCATTGTTGAGACAGCCAGGGAGATCCATAGCCCCCCCCACCCACCACCACCACCACACACACACACATACATACACGCACACACACACACACACACACAGCCAGAGAGACATACAGTAAGCCAGCCAGGCAGCCACACACACACAAACACACACACACACACACACAAACACACACACACACACACACACACACAGACAGCCAGAGAGACATACAGTAAGCCAGCCAGCCAGCCAACCAGCCAGCATGAGACAGAGGGCCTGAGAGCTAGCTAGGACAGCCAGGCGTGGGAATAGCAGCAGCAGCAGCAGCAGCAACACTATGAATATTAAGTACGGCTCTATGGCAGCTCTGTGACGAGTCTATATAGTGCCTCCCCTCGCCCAGACACACACAAAATACGACCCCGGCAGGACCCAGCTTCCAATGAATGGCAAAACAGAGTACACAACATACGACCTCGAGTACATAAAATACGACGACCCTGGTGGATCCTGGAAATAAATGGATTGGGAAAACAAAGATACGAAAAATATAACTGATGATTTTTATACGCAAGGCACCCGGGACTACATTTATTTCACTTATTTGCTTTTATTAAGGGCAACAACATATATATTTCAGTCTACAGTACGTGTCATTCCCTTTCCAATACCCGTCGATACTCCAGTGGTAAATGTTTTGCTTCAATACAACGTGATCTTTCTACATGCGTAATACCTGCCCAAATTGTTCTTCGATTTGACAAAGTTATGTCGTAAGGTCGTTCATGGAGACATAATTACAAGGTAAAGTTTTGTGTCAACCTTTCATGGCGTAAATGAATTCGGTCAATTGTATTACTATGTCTGAAATTGTAGACAGGAGCTGGCAGAGCGGTGAAGAGGGAATGAATGAATGAATGAATGAAAACTTGTCACAATGGACAAAGCTTCGTATTCACTTAGTGACAGTGACTGACGAAATTTATACCCTTCAAAAGATGTTTCAGTAGCTATTCAAACGTCCCCCAACACACTCCAAATGGTAATATAACTAATGCAGTATTCAGGATTATTCCACCACGTCCTTCTGTGTGTTAATGGCTGTTAATTATCTATTCGTGTCGTGGGTAAGTGGGTTGGTGAGTACTTTAAGTTACGTAAGGGCAAAGGGTCTCAACATACTTCCAGACTCAGAATATTAAAGAAAGATGTAAACATATAATGAATATTCCCAAGAATTTCCCTTCGTACATAGAGAACTTACATCAACTTGTAATTGGTGGAGAGGCAGGGAAGAGAACACTTCATTTACCTCCACTACTGTACATAAAATAATTCCTTTCCCTAGTACAGGCCGGGACTGTGTCTGTGGTGGCGCCCTTCCTCATTAAGGCCACGCCCCAACACCTCCTCCGGTAATCACACAAAGGCATCACACAATTCCACCCGTAACTCCACTAACTTACTCATCTCCTGGTTGTTCTATGTGGGTGTGTGTGTGTGTGTGTGTGTGTGTGTGTGTGTGTGTGTGTGTGTGTGTGTGTGTGTGTGTGGTTGTGTGCTTGGTGTGTGTGTGTGTACTTGGTGTGTGTGTGTGTGCTTGGTGTGTGTGTGTGTGCTTGGTGTGTGTGTGTGTGCTTGGTGTGTGTGTGTGTGTTATTTTGAGTGGAGTGAAATGCTAGCGTTCCCGTGTACATGCTTGAGTGTTTGTACATGTTTATGTGTATCTATTCGTGTGTACGTGTGTGTGTGTGTGTGTGTGTGTGTGTTTTCTTTTTTTTTTCCAATGGTAGTATATGCATGTTTGTGTGTCTTGGTTCATATTTACGTTTATTGAAAGTCGGGAGGAGGGATGGTGGTGGGAGGAGGAGGAACTTGTGGTTGGGAGAACATACTGTAGGAGAGGAGGAGAGAAGGAGGAGGAAGGGTGGAGGTAAGCCTTCAAAGGACACCATTATCAGAACGTTATCTCTGTTCCAGCTTTGAGACCTCACCAGGCCGCTCTTGGGAAGGATACCCAGGCGAAGGAAGGGAGAAGGGAGGAAGGGAGGAAGAGAGAAGGAAGAAAGGGAGGAAGAGAGAAGGAAGAAAGGAAGGAAGAGAGAAGGGAGAAGGGAGGAAGGAAGGAAGAGAAGGGAAGAAGGAAGAGAAAAGGAAGGAAGAGACAAGGAAGGAAGAGAGAAGGAAGGAAGGAAAAGAAAAGGAAGGAAGGAAAAGAAAAGGAAGGAAGGAAAAGAGAAGGAAAGAAGGTATAAAAGAGGGCAAGAAAAACGGAAGGAAGAGGAAACGCGAGAAAATTAAGTACCAATATACAAAGGGAACAAAGGATAGAAAGAGATGGAGGGATGGAATGAAGGAGGAAGGGGAAAAGGACTGACGGAATGAAGGGTCAAAGGAAGAAGGAAGTTATAGGTAAAAGGGGATGACACGGGCCAAGTGACCAATCGTCTGCCAGGCTTCGCTCACGGGTTTGTTAAATCACTTGTGTTATCATGGTTAGGGTTAGTTTTTTTTTTCTCCCTTCTCCATTTTTTTCCTTAAGCCAGTCCTATCTTTACGCGCCGCTTTCCAGTGTTTTCGTCCCATTGTGAAAACTTTGAGACAGGGGAGTGCCAGGAGGTTTCCTTTCTGGTCTCTCTCCTCCCATTCTTCCTTACGGGGAACCTTCTGGGCCCCCTTCTGTGTCCTTTGTTCTACAAAGGATAGTTAGATGGAGGTTGGTCGGAGTTGCAATGCGGTTTTCCCTCCATCAAGGCTTCACCATCAGAACCTTCTTTCTCAATTTTTCTGCTTCTTGGGCATATGTGTTTCTTGCACCTCCCTTTGTGTTTCTGCACCTCCCTTACTTCTTTAGGGGATCTTGTCACACTCTCGGATGGGAAGCTGCCCTGGTGGCCCATATGAAGCTGGCGGCTCTTGAGGCTTTGTTCTGTGATTGTCTGTATTTATGCTGGGGCGGTCATTCACGAAGCCTTTCTTGAACACTTGTTGGACTTTTTTCTCCATTCCCAGAGGCCCGCCTTCCCATTTCAATTTCCTTTTGAGTACTCTGGAGTAGGGTAAGGGTACCTAACGGGTTGCGGAAAGTGATTCAACGATATGTAGTAGGTCCATACCCATGTGGTATGACATCCACTGGTACACCCCTTTATCCTCCCATTCCTCCTCCCTATCTTTGTGGAGTCTCAGTCACTTGAGAACAGCAAGAGTCCTGGCGAAGTTGGTCTGCTATATATCTTTAGAGAGTATTCCCTTCTAGGTTTTCCTTTAGTTCCTCCTCCAGCCTCACCATCACCAGCCAGTATGAGATCAAATGTATCCCGGGATACCAGGAGAGCTCACAAGGAGCATCAAGGCATCTCAACCCAGACACCACAAACACAGCTTCCCTCTTGGCTAATTAACCTGCATCCTAACAATTAACCCCCCGCAAATTGGCTCTGCCTTTGATGCTGAATCCAAAAGAGAGCTGTCCCAACCTTCTCGGTAGGGATAGGAAGACTCATTATAGGAGCTCTCGAATGTCAAGCAAACTAATTAGAAGTAATATCATGGTCCAAGTGTCATCCTGGTACACTTGTTGTTTGTTGTTTATGCAGCTGTCTCCCTCTTTTGCCCCATACGTTCTCTGTCTCTATCAGCGATTTTTGTCTCTGTTTTTCAATGGCTCTGTCTCTCATTTCCTATCTCTGTAACCGTCGATACTCATCTATTTCCTTGTCCTTTACTTTCTTCGCCTTCCCTTGGCTGTCTGCCAAGTTTTTTATTCCAGTTTCCCCTTTGTTACTGATATTATATGTCCTTTTAGTTCCATGTCATTGTTTCTGTTCTGTCTATATGTCTACCTCACAGACTGTCTCCGGTATCTACTTGCCTTAAAAGTTAAACAGTTAGGCTACATCTTCCTAACTGTAATTGTTTATAATATTAATACTTTGATCCTATTTGCGCTACATTTTCTAAAACAAATTTCAGTATTTCCGTCGAAATATTCACTCATGCAGTCCTCGGTCATTCAACGTATCCTTCAATCCTTCAGGAACGTCCTCTTAAAATGACCTTTTCCTTCCTGTGTATAGTTCTACCCTCCTCCTCCCCCTCTCCCCTCCGTCCTGCTGGTATCCCCCCACTTCTTTCCTCCCTCTCACTTGACCCCGGGGGGACACATGCACTTTAATCTCGTGCGACAGAATGCCAAAAACGCTCTCATTACTGTTGGGAAGATTTTTCGAGGTTCGTGAAATATTTTGACCCACTGCAATTTTCTTTATGCTTATTACTTAAATGTTATATTTTTCAGCTATCTTCCATCAAATACTATCACGCACGCACACACAAACAGGTATATATCTTCGCTATTATATAAATATCTTATATAATTATAGTCCATGGTAGTATATAAACTAGAGTTAACACCAATTTATCCTGTCTCAGTTATATTGCGACAACCAGAAAGACAGATTTTCTTGCTCAACTAAAGCCACTATCCTCTCCCTCTTCTCAAACACATAGCCTACTCATACATTTTCTCGCATTTCCAGCATAAAAGAAGGCAGAAATCGACATCTATTTGTACATATTTTCCTCAAATTCTCAAATGAAACTCAGAAGCACTTTGTCTCTGTCTAAACCGAGTTTGCTGCTACAAGTAAATCATATTTCTTCTTCACTACACTCAACCCATTCCTAATGATCGAAGGAGAATACTACAACTATCACCCTACATGTCATACTTTTTTCAACCTCTATATACCAAGGATAACACTGCATACTTCCTCCATGCACACTATTTCTATTTCACAACACAAATATATTATTAGGCAGTGCAAATTTTAAATGAATTGCCTTTTCCAGTCACCAATCACCCAATTTTCTTTCTTAGGTTATCCATACGCTTCCCACAGTCTCCTCACGATATATTATTGTTTTCAGAGTTGTCACTACTTGTTGACTGAGGCAATTCATCTCGTACGACAGTTCCAGTAGTAGAATCAATTACTCGTACGTCCTGGTGTGGTGGTGGTAGTGTAGGTGTGGTGGTGGTAGTGTAGGTGTGGTGGTGGTGGCAGTGTAGGTGTGGTGGTAGCAGTGTAGGTGTGGTGGTAGCAGTGTAGGTGTGGTGGTGGCAGTGTAGGTGTGGTGGTGGTAGTGTAGGTGTTGTGGTGGCAGTGTAGGTGTTGTGGTGGCAGTGTAGGTGTGGTAGTAACAGTGTAGGTGTGGTGGTAACAGTGTAGGTGTGGTGGTAGCAGTGTAGGTGTAGTGGTAACAGTGTAGGTGTGGTGGTAGCAGTGTAGGTGTGGTGGCTGTATTAACCTGTATCCCAACACCACCACAAGTCACCAGCGTCGACCCATTCACCTTCATTTCGGGTTGATTTTGTATGACCCGAGAGAGGCCAATATTCAATAATAGTGGTGGAGCTTTTGTGGGCAAGTATCCATCAAATATCATCAGAAAAAGTGAGATGAGTCTGGTTACGTTGGGTCGAGTTGTTATATCACATCACATTACAGAAATATAGAAGGATCCCAACATCGTCTGTAAAGAAATACAAAGGGGCATCGGCCTCAAACAGAAGTCTCTTTGAGAATAATACTCCCTGGGGCTTCGAAAATTCCACCAATATTCCTGTGAGGGGTTCTTGGAAGCTCTGCAATACCTTCACTACCTCTTCCTCCTCTCGTTATTCCTAAGTTTGTTTTGGTACCAGGAATTTTTCTTAGTAGGAAAAGCTGCACCAAAAATGAGTTAAAGTAGGGTTTGGTAGGGTAAGTTAAGCTTGTATATGCCACGCTAATGAAACTCTGATCAAGTCACATAAGGTAAAAATTTTCAATGAGAGAATCGTGGAATGAAAAAGGTTATTTGTGTGTGTGAGGAGAGGCTCCACAACAGAGGTGCCGTCCTCGTTATCATACTAATCTGCGCTTAACTGTGTATCGCTGGCACCATGAAGTTCCCGCCCTCCCGCTGCTGCTGTCATATTCACATAAACCTGTTCCACACCTCAGCCGCTAGAGACACACCCCTGTTGCACAACTCGCACATTATTGGCGTTACCTTCACCTAGAATGACATGCCAGTACACTATACATTCTACTATGGCGTAGAGGTATGAATTATATTACACGCTAAGGTTTGCGACATGAACACTTATATACCTGGTGATGTTATGTTATACCTTCCCTACCTCTCTCATATATGTTTGGTGATAATGTTATGCCTTCCCTACTTTTCTTATAGAACAGATGATTTGTTATGCCTTTCATACATTTCTTATATCCCCTGGTGATAATATTATGCCTTCCCTACCTTTCTCATATGTCTGGTGATCTTCTCTCCGTGCTCCCAGATGCTCTTATCACTAACATCGGTGTTGCAGCTGATCATCCTGGCAGAACCCAAGCCGGGACCCTCTCCAAAATGCTCAGCTTTCTTGCGCATGAGTCTGGTCAGAGCCTCAGCCACCACCCTCACCGCGTCGTAGATGAGTGCCGACTGTGCCTGAGGGAGGAGACAGATAGAGAAGGATGGGTCAGTGTCGAGTGATTTAGATATTTAGATGAATGGATGGATAAATTGATAGAGAAACAGATAGATAAGTAGATAAATGGATAGATAGTTTCATATAGAAACAGATACATATGTAAATGAATGGATGGGTGGATAGATTGATAGTGAAACAGATAGATATGTAGATGAATGGATGGATTGATTAAGAGAAACAGATAGATATTTAGTTGAATGGATGGATAGATTAATAGAGAAAGTAAGAACAAAACAAACAACGAGGCAGACAGACAGGTAGACAGAGACAACCAGAAAGACAGACAGACATACAAACAGATGATAAAAAAACACACACAAGGGGCCAATTGCAATACCCTGCAGGTCATAAAACATCAATTATAATATTTTGTAGGTCGACCACCATCATACAATGTACTATTTGGATGCAGAAACATTAACATTTATCTGTCATTCTATATTTCAATTGTGGTCAAACATTACTTATGGATATGTACAATTTTCATCAGAATAGAATTATTGATGCCAGTTCTAAATATATTATGTAGCACCACAATTAAATATATCAATTATGGCGAGGATATCTGATAATTGGCTTTGACATTATTCCTTTCCAATTTTAGTTATTATCGTCATTCAACAAATTTTTATATAGTATCGCTGTGCTGCATTAAACTACAATATGTTTTTATTCATATATCATATTAGATACCGTACTAGACTTGACACCAGAACAGAAGAAGGGGAGGAGGATAAAGAGGTAAGCATGGAGGA
Source organism: Petrolisthes cinctipes (assembly GCA_033782935.1). Classification (NCBI taxonomy): domain Eukaryota; kingdom Metazoa; phylum Arthropoda; class Malacostraca; order Decapoda; family Porcellanidae; genus Petrolisthes; species Petrolisthes cinctipes. Next base: position 29,736 of record JAWQEG010002665.1, on the reverse strand, counting down.
AGAAATGGAATAAAACAAGAAAAGGATGAGGGGGAAGTCGATGAAAGAGGGTGAAGCATGGGAGGAGGGGAAGAAAACAGGCTTTCAACGAGAGGGGGGCGATAAGAAAGATGGAAGCTGGAAAAAAAAAAGAAACAGGGCACAACAAGAGGAGGTGACAAACAGTAAGGCAGAGACGGGAGAGAGGGAAACAGGAGAGAAAGGAGAAGGAGTGAGGAGAGGGGGGGGGGAGTGAGGAGAGGGGGGGGGAGTGAGGAGAGGGGGGGGGGAGTGAGGAGAGGGGGGGGAGTGAGGAGAGGGGGGGGGGGTGAGGAGAGGGGGGAGAGAGAGAGGGAGGGATGGGGGCTCGGCTGCGTGTTACGACCTTTGTCACCCATGTCCCCAAGGTGTCTGAGGGTAAGGGTTGGGGGTGAAAGGGGATGGGAGAAGAGGAGGGGGCAGGGGATCGGCCATGTGTGAAGCTGATAACACGCAACTCTTTAACAAAATGGATTACACACTCCGTCAAGGCCATCGGCTTTGTGCTACGCTGGGGCAGAAAGGCGAGGAAAATAATATACGAAGAGTCATAACCAGCTGGGTGAGTTATTTTTAGCGGGGATATACGTTTTATTCACACAAGGAGGAGGGAACGGCTGCTGTCTGTCAAGGGGTGGAAGGAAGGTCGGTGATGACTGCAGGGTTAACAGATTTCACACAACAATAAAAATGTACACCAAGAATAACATTTTTATAAATGCAGACCTCTGCAGTCCACACCATAAAGATGATATTTCCAAACACAGACAAGGTAACAAACAGACACACAGATAAAAATATCAAACCGAAACAAAAATTCAACCCAGCATATGAATATGTATAATAAAACACGACCACAACTATTGTAAGAGTAAGAAAAAATATATATATAATAGAACTGTCATGCTCATATAGCATGTGTCAATATGTGTGCCAATGATTCTTTGTGTCAATGTGTGTCATATTCTGTGTGTAAATGATTCACTGCCAGACGTTATAATTTTGTTTGTTTGTTTGATATGAATATTGTCACTCATATGGTTGGTTCTCTCTGTCAGTAGCAATCATTCAGATATTCGAACTGCTTAACTGAGAAGTCTGAGTGAGCTCATTAAAGTACATAATTTGACTTCCCCTCTGTGTCAGTGGATGTCGCTCTGGTAAATTATATCTCAGAAGTACAGTTGGGAAGTAAGTGTTTATGGGACTCTCGATAACGTCAATCATAACCCTCTCCTGGAACCAAATGCACGACAGTCTGGCCAAGAAACCGTTCAGCACGACCAGATGCTGTCCTTCAATATATATAACTGTGAAACGAACACGCCACGACGCCCTTCTTGAATATATGAAAACGCTGGAGGGCCATTTCCGAGAGCTGTTCTTGAATATATAAAACCATTGCCAGGACATGTCAAAATGCTGCTCTTGAATGTATATACTGTAGACACTCCTCTCCTTGACCCATGTCCAAATAGTAACAGACCGGGACATTCGCTGACAAAAACTGATCCCTGTTGTGCATGACATCAAGCAGCATCACAAACCCTTCCTTTGGGATATTCGACCTTCCCCTCTAGTGGGCGTGACGTCACATGGCATCACGAAGCCTCTCCTCCAGTTTGTGTTGATGTGCGTGGCCCCATCAGTTGTTATCTGGACATTGTTCTTGACTATAGTCTCTGGAATCACGACAATGGAAAACATCCTAAAGGCGAGACAGAAGGACAGAGTAAAATGGAGGGCCTCTTCTTTTGCATTCATGAGCGATGCCTTTTTCTTTCTGCTCCTTCATTCTCTCGTGTTGGGTTTTCATTATGGCTTTAAGAACAGGTGGCTGTGTGCTTATTTACCATGTCAATAGGACTCGGGGATGGGTGAGCCACTAACGGGGGGAGAGGTGAGGGGGAGGGAAGGTGAAAGGGAAGGGAAGGGGTGGGGGAGTGGAAGGAAAGAGGGAAGGAAAGGTGAAGGAAAGTGGAAGGTGAGGGAGCGTGGAAGGTGAGGGAGCGTGGAAGGTGAGTGAGCGTGGAAGGTGAGGGCGAGTAGGAGAGAGGGAAGGGAAGGGAAGGGAAGGGAAGGGAAGGGAAGGGAAGGGAAGGGAAGGGAAGGGAAAGGAAAGGAAAGGAAGGGAAGGGAAAGGAAGGGAAAGGAAGGGAAAGGAAGGGAAGGGAAAGGAAGGGAATGGAAGGGGAAAGGGGAAGGAAGGGGGAAGGAAGGGGAAAGGAAGAGGAAGGTGAGGATCAGGGGAAACGGAGGTAGCAAGGGAAAGATTTGGGAAAGGAAGGGAATGGGAAAAGGGAGGGGAAAAGGGAAGGGAAGAGGAAGCGAATAGGTGTAAGGAAGAGGAAGGGGAACGAAAGATAAACGACGTGAAAGGGAGAGGTAGGGAAGGAGACAAAGAGGAGGGACTGCAAGCACGAGGGAAAAGAAGTAAGGGTGGGATAGTTGAAGAGAAGAAAGGGATCAGCTCGGGTTCGAATGGGCACCACAACCCTAAAAAAAGTATTGCCCAAGAAGAAGGATAGGGGAGGGACTGTGGGATAAGAGTTTATAATTATTATCTACGATACATGTTACTTCCCGGTGTTTTGGTTCCCCTTTCTTATTCTTCCCTCACTTGCTTGGATTTGTTTGTTCGATGGTGGTTTTTATTTTCTCCCAAATCAGGTATCGGAAGAACTTACATGGGTTTGTTTTTCCTCTACAAATTGAGTATCGTTGTCACATGAGTCGGCAAAGTGTTGTCTGTAAATGCGTATCCGTTTCAGATTCTCGTTGCCAAGTTTGGGAGACAAGAAGTTACAGGAGTTTAGCAATATTCATAATGTCCTCTAATCCAATATCACACCACATCTTATCTCAAGTGAAAAAAACACAAAAAAAACATGCAAAATCGCAAGCATAACTGCACGAAAAAAGCACACAAAAACACGCACTCACTCTCACATGCACACAAAAACACGCACTCACTCTCACATGCACACAAAAACACGCACTCACTCTCACATGCACACAAAAAACACGCACTCACTCTCACATGCACACAAAAAACACGCACTCACTCTCACATGCGCACATACACACGGTCAATCTCTCCATCCAAACACAGAGTCAGTTTCGACTTTCCCTCATCGCACGCCGGTATAAAGCGAGAAACAACAGACTAGAACACAGAGATTAAGCGATTATACGCAGCCGTGGTTGGAGTCAGATGCGGCGAGTCAATATTTGTGCCAGATTCATGTTTGGGATTGGGATAGTGGGAAGGGAGATGGTAAGGGAGAAGGGCCAATGGGGGGAAGGGAGGGGGGGGGGCAAGTGGCGAAGGGTTAGCCAGAAAGGGAAAGGATGTGTTAGAGAGGTGGCTGGGGTCAGGAAAAGAAAGGAAATGAAAGAGATGGAACATGCAGAAGGGAATGGGAATATGAAAAGGAGTGATGTTAGTATGTGTGTACGAGAATGGTGTGTGTCATCAGCGTGTGTGATTAGGTACGTTTGTGTGTGTGTGTGTGTGTGTGTGTGTGTGTGTGTGTGTGTGTGTGTGTGTGTGTGTGTGTGTGTGTGTAACTTGTCAAATATTATGCTCTTGGGACCGCCACAACAGCATAAACACACTCCCAGCCAGACAAGGACGAATGGTTGGCTGGAGGAAATGTGCTGGGTGATGAACGGCTGTGTAGGCAGAAAACTGTCTTTGGAAGAAACACCACTGTCAGAGCAGAGACTCCAACCCATTCCAGGCTAAGCACTTTTACATACTTCAGAACCGTAAATCACAGTGCCGCCCTTCCCACCACACCACATAACCTGGGTTCCTGGTTAATACTCGTATACTTTAATGTCTATAATTAACATATTACTTTAAAATATTTTGTAGAATTTGTAGTGCTTCATCATTCTCTTTCTTTCTTTAGATGACACGTTCGTATTTCTACAACTTCAGTTTCGGGTATGTATGTATGCATGAATGTATGTATAAAAGCTCTCAAACACTGTCATCGGGTACATATCATTTGGTGAGCGAACGGTATTTTGTTATCACTTCGCTAAGCCTATTATCGGTTTTGTTCTGAAGAGACTGACTGACCTGCAGAACGGAGCAATAGAGGCCATAATAATTCCCAGCCATTTGTGTTAGGTTCTCACAAGAGGAATATGTGTGTGGAAAGAGCAAAACGTCTATCAACCTTCACAGGAATATTATGTCGTAAGAGAAAAACATGTATAAACTTTCACGGGAATATTATATAATTATGTGATAAGAAAAAAAATAATATAAAATCACGTATAAACACTCACGGAATTATTGTGTGATAAGAACAAGACATGTATCATCTCTTATGGGAATATTGTCAGAGAATGGCGTACAGAAAGATACGTCCACATAAAATACATCTATGAACACCAACGAATGTTTCGAATAGTATTGTTTCTCCACTACAGCATTGCCATACCGAGTGCTTAAGATGCATAACCTTCATGCCAATGTTACCAGACGAGGGCGGAGAGTGCTGGTGAATTGGATGGAATATTGCGAAATGGAAAGTTAGTGTGTGTGTGTGTGTGTTTTTTTTTTTTTTTGTCTGCTTGCTTTTTTGACACTAGCAAAGTAATTCCATTCCATTTCAAGTCAGTGAACAGAATTTGATGAAGGGTTGACGTACATATGATGAAACCATAAATTTCTATTTTGTGTTTGAGTGGACACTATATCAGAATACAATACTACCACGTCATATTAGCTCCTATTACGACTGTGGCAATGAAACACATTTATTCTGCCACTGCACAGTACCACACTTTTATCACATGGATACAACACAAACATACCTACAGACAAACGTACACACATAATCATAAACACAACCGCTCGCACAAGAAAGCACATAGATACTCGTAAACAGTCATATACAAATAAGTGTATACTCGTATTTCGTGGCAAAAGAAAGACCGTGAATCCAGCCCTTGCTTATTTTTCATACCATCTTAAGGCGATGATCATTTGAAGGGATAAACTACAACAGAATATTTAAGGGAAGAGAAGAAAGCTGTGCTAGACCATGAAGAACATAAGTTACAAGGAAAATAGAAAAAGGGAAGAAGGACAGCAATCACGAGGCAAAAAGAAGGAAAGGAGGGACATCTGAATAGAGGAGAGGGATTGGCTAGGGTCTGATAGAACGCCAAACTCCTCAACGTATTGCATGTAATACAGGGTCAGCAGGGCGATCTGAGGAGTGTTGTTAATGCAGCTGTAGTGGTTTCAATATAATGTTCATGATTCTACCTACTCGTTATAGTCTCATTCCAAGGTACATTACACGGCAAGATTGGAAAGGTGTACGTCATCATTATCATCATTTAATAGTGAACGCCGCCTCAAGCGCCTCCAACTTGTCATAAACATTTTCTTTCTGATCCTTAAGGTGAAGGTTTGTAGTTGCACACCGTGTCCCCTCAACACTGCCCATTTGTGCCCAGTATGAGTCTCACAAACTATTTTTTTCCTCTTAATTAAATAGTTGTAATCATATTATTTTACCTATATATGACTTATTAGTACGCACATCTAGGCTACCTTACTTACCCTACTCCATCTTAATCTTAAATAAACATAGTTATCGCAACTTCCCCTAGAAGAGAAAGTGGCCTTAAAATAACACTTGGGAATTATGCTTCCAGAGAACCTTGGAGGCGTCTCCCTCATTATGCCTCATCCAGCCGGCAGGAGTGGCTGTGAGGACACTCCTGCTCTCCTCACCCTTCAGCTCTTACTCATTCACTCACTCTGTCTCTCTTTCTTCCTCTCGCTCTTACTCTCTTCCTCATTATCTCCCCGAGACAGCTGAACAGGATAAGAGTATCACGAGGCAGGCTGTCTGTCTCCCTTAATGGAAGACAAATAACATACTTTGACCCTGTTTCAAATTTCATTTCTCTTCCGTCCTTTTACTGTATAGTGATGTTCCTCGGCTTAAGGTTTAATATTACAAATGACAATTACTTCAGTACATCATTATGTTTTATGTATGAAGAATACTTTTACCTACACTGAATTTGTAAGTTATCCATTTTACCATTAAGACAGACAGAATACCGAAGAGGGAAACGACGTCGAATCATTACTACTGTCTCATTTTATGTTAACTATTTTAGCAAAACAAGTGGGTGTCTAATCTTGTCTCACAAACACCCATTCGACATTAGTACTCATGGCAGAAACGCAATGATAATAGTCATTGTAAAGTTGACTCATAAAATATAGTTTCATCTCCATCGCTGATGTATGAAATGAATCTTTATCCACTATTTTCCCTTATCTTAAAAATATTCTTTTTCTACTACATTCTTTCTGAACAATTTTTTTTATACAGACTAATGATTTCGCACATATTCTATCCCGGCACAGCTTTGAGTGGCCAACTTTTTCTTTTCCGTTTAATTGGCTGCTAAAAAAATGTGGCTCCAATCCAGGTGAGGGAACCATAACGTTGATTAGCACTGCAGAACCATTTGTGCTTTGCTGTTTGGAACTTTATATTTTGTTCTCATATTGCACACAACTGCTTGCTTTCATTTCAGACTACCTTTGCCAATCAGAAATTGCCAGGGCAAACACCAGGATTTCATTTTGCTCTATTCCTTAACACTGTTTCTAATTCTCAGTAATTAGTTCTCTGTTCCTAATTCAGCAATACTCTCACCCTTTTTCTGACTCTGTTGTTATTATTATTTTCTTTTTAACTTTCGGCTATTTTCTTCTTAGTCAGTCAGTCAGTCAGTCAGTCAGTCAGTCAGTCAGTCAGTCAGTCAGTCAGTCAGTCAGTCAGTCAGTCAGTCAGTCAGTCAGTCAGTCAGTCAGTCAGTCAGTCTCTCTCTCTCTCTCTCTCTCTCTCTCTCTCTCTCTCTCTCTCTCTCTCTCTCTCTCCACCACTTCCACTTGCCCTGCACTCCACCAGCATAGGAGAGGCAGAGTCATCGCTTACCCAATCTCACTCCACCACTTCACTCCCGGTGTGTTTGGCCCTCAAGTGGAGTTTGGGTGGGGGACGGGGTGACCAGGGTACACATCTTCCTAGTGTACTCGGATTGGGAGCAGTACAAGGCTTTTTATTCATTTATTTTGGGTTGATATGCATTATTGGGGTGACAGGGGTACTCATCTTCCTACTGTACTCGGATTGGGAGCAGAACAAGTCTTAATTTCTTTTATATTGGGTGGCTACTAATGAATTAATGGGGTGACATGGGTACACATCTCCCTATTGTACTCAGAATGGGACAGGTTATTTTTTTTCTTTTATCTTGGGTGGATACTAATTAATGGGATGACCGGCGTACACATCTCCCTAGTGTACTATGACTGAGATCAGCACATGGCTTTTATTTTCTTTTATCTCGGAAGGAGAGCAAATTTGAGAATGCTGTTTTGCACCTTTAACCTTCCGTGACAAATTCTGTGTCAACTTTACTGTAGCTAAACAAAACTAAACAAAATTAAAATACCATCAAAATTATATATTGCCTTTTTTACACGTAACCTAACCTAACTTTATAGATCTTAATTGAGGGGGTAGTACAGTATTGGTAAATCTGGACTAACTTATTCATCCAAACTATTCCAAGCAACAAGCTACCATTATATTTGTTCATCAAGTCCTGTTCCATGGCATACTATGGAGGAATTAAGGCACTCCAATATATAAAATGTGTACTATCACCTTAAAGCAAAATACTGTGGACTCCAAAAACGAGTGCTTTACCTCAGACTGAATACACTTGCTGAAGCCGTGCCAGGGTTACGTACTGGTGGTGAAGGTGAGGTATGAAACAAGGAACACTGGCCAGGTCAAGCACCGAGGCGATCAGGGCAGTTCATAAGTCATTCAAATGTGGGTGAGACCTGTTCATGGTTTATGTAGCAAACCGGCTAGAACAGGTCAAAGGAGGTCATACACTATTGGTCCTTCACAACAAAGGTCATGCGCTAGGTCTGTCATAATACTGGGTATCATAGTTGAACGTTAACACACACACACACACACACACACACACACACACACACACACACACACACACACACACACACACACACACACACACACACACACACACACACACACACACACACACACACACACACACACTACAGTGGCTGATGCAGGATAAAAGAGGAGAAAATTGGAATTTATGTGGGTGTTGATAGACTAGTGGATATATATATGGCAGGATGGAACTTCCTTGTGTGTGTGTGTGTGTGTGTGTGTGTGTGTGTGTGTGTGTGTGTGTGTGTGTGTGTGTGTAAGTAAGAGAACCTTCGGAAAGCATAAGTATATAATATCATATACTATTACGACTAGTAATAAATATCACCTATTAATTATCACCTAGCTAAACAAATATCACCTATTAATAATTATAGGCCTAAACTGTATTCCATTTGCAAGAAACAAATAGTGGTATCCCAAACAGAGACATGCAAACCAAACCAAAATGTTTCTGAACATAATTTTGTCCCTTTCTCACTCTTTATTCCTCTCTAGGGTGTGGACATTAAAGCGAACATTATGCCTCTAGTCCTCATCTTCCACAGAGACAAAAAGAATCCTCAGACATCTTAGCAAATGTTTAAACAGTCTTGCTTCATCATGTCGTTTTCAGGGAATTTCCGAGGCACCCTGTCTTCTCTTGAATACAGAAACAAAGAGTCGACCACACGTACTCGTCCCTGTCCCTGACCACTCACTCGATTTCTTTTACATTTCGTTTCCCTTGTGTGTTTCTATCCCATTAATCACGAATTTTTCTTTTATTATTTATAGTTATTCCACAACCCGTAAATTGAGTGGACTATAAGGTGGACTTGAGAATTTTCTAATTTTTCTACCTCACCTGATTGACTGTGTGGGAGTGAGTACATGTCCGAAGGGGTACACAAACCCTTAAACTAATCCCCACATAATATCATAATAATACTTAATAATAAACTTCTGGTACACCATAGACTGATTAAACTCTACGTGTCAGAATTTACTTGTATGACTCTTCCTACACGGTCTAATGCAGATGTGAGATACCGGGTCGGAACAGAAGGCTTGGTGGAATCTCTATCAGGCAAGCACGACTCCTGTAAGCGAGGGCCATACTTCCCTGCTGTCAAGTTTTAATTAAAGGGGTAGAACGATGCCGGTGACTTGGAGTAACTGATTCGTTTTCCATTATATCATTCCACTCCCAAGACCTCTCCACCCACGTTGTTCTTATTCTCCCACTCTCCTGATCTCCCCTTCTGTCAATCCCCCCCCCCTACTCCTCCCACTCCCCTTATCTCCCCGCTGTCACCCCCCCCCCTTCCTTTCCTCCTTCCCCTGGTTCCTCCTTCCAGGTTAGGAGGCGTCCAATCACCAATTTTCCGTTTGATTACCCGAGAGTCTTTTCCTTCACCAATCTACCTACCTACCTACCTAACCTAACATACCTACCCACTTATACTTACCTAACTCTCTCTCTCTCTCTCTCTCTGTGTGTGTGTGTGTGTGTGTGTGTGTGTGTGTGTGTGTGTGTTCGTTAACTGATCTGAACTCCTCTTTGTGTTGAATATTACTCGAAATTCTCGAAATTGCTTTTTAATGCCGTATATCCAGTGTTTATACTCGTGGCCTCCAATCTAACCTTTACAGTCCTGTTGATAAGGGGTGTCATTTTTACAGTATCTGGCACGGCTGAAGCACAGGAGGCAGGCAACTATCATACATATTTTTGTACTTCAGTTTTATACTTAACCTCCTGTAATACACATAATTTTACTAACAGGGGTAGACTTATACAAAGAGGAAGAGTTTGAGGGTTACCGAGGGCCACAAACAACACCTTCATTCCAGGTTTGTTTCTTAGAGTGCAGGAATCAGCAGCCCTTATGGTATACTTTTAATAGATTGGAGGGCCTTGGTTCCTCCAAAGTATGCCATGGAAACAGACCCAGATGAAGAAAAATAATGATATCCTGTTGCCTGGAATAGTTTGGAGGAATCATTTGTTCCAGATTCACCACCCTAAACAAAGTGCTATATACCCCCTTAATTAATTTGCAGACTATAACACACGCCTCATAAACCAACCCCCCTGTAACCATATTTGTTTGTTTGTACACCATGCAGTTATTGCAGGACTGATCCGTGAAGGCGAGTGTACCAGCCAAGGGAATTTGTTACACTATAGGACCACCGACTATTGGGTTACAGAGTGGTATGTTACATGTTACAGGGTATGTGATGATGTACTGTGGGTGTTTTGGAGGCTAGGGATTCCTCCAAAAGGTGCCATAAATATATCATCTACACGCTTGTTATTTATTTTGTGATATGGTTTGGAGGAATCAATAGTCTACAGTCTCCCGACAATATTTTTACCCCCTTTTTAATAACTCAGTCAATTTTGATTGATATTTACTCATCGCATCTGTCCCTCAAAGTCCTGGATATTAAAAAGTAGTGATATAACAATAAAAAGTTGATGATTCACCTTTTCATCTTGACAATAGTTAGCGCTGACACACACACACACACACACACACACACACACACACACACACACACACACACACACACACACACACACACACACACACACACACACACACACACACACACACACACACACACACACACCTCTGACCGGTAAGCTTAAATCAGTAAAAGGGTTTTGGTCGTCCAATTTGTGGGTATTGAGAAACACTTTGACTCTTTATGATGCTAACTTTGACTGATTCTGTATCTACTACATATTGACACACACATCAATACATGCATATGCACACACCGACACACACAGACAGGCACACACAAACGTAGGCATACACACACACATACAGACACTATGGTGAACTATGAAAATAAAAATAAAAGGAATTGATAAATTGTAATTGTAGACTAACATATAAAAACTTGAAATTCTATCAATACCAAGTAAAGGCAAAATCCTTGATCAAGATAATAATTTAAGAAACACCCATAACCTACAGATATCATTTTTGAAACTGATTTGTATTTATCTTCGTGGGAAATATAGAAGTGAAAAAAGAGAGTGCAAGGGTCCTGGACTAGACTGACCTATCAAAACTCCCCACACTTCCTCGTCAAACTAACTTTTTTCCCCTTCCAACACCCACTGACACTCACCAAAAGTCTCCCTTTAAAAAACGAAGAACTTTTGGCACAGCTGCCATTTCGGTGAGACGAGGGGAAGTGGTGAAGCTGCAAGTTTTACCACCTCAAATATCTACACTTGAAGAGAACGAGCAATGGGAGGCGCCGTAGCAAGTGACGTAACCAAGAGAAAGTCATGTAAAGGAAAGATATCAGTGCCACGTGGTATTGGCACTCGACTAGTTTTTATATTCCTCCTCCAGTGTGTATCTTTTCTGGCCACAATTCATGTATTTATGTCATATAACACGCGGTATGACTGCAAAGGGAGGAAATTCGTATTCAGAGAGAACCACAACAGAAATTCATGCATCACAGCCAATTCAATCTATTCCTTTATTACGCTTGTAACCTTATGTAGTTTACCAAACATAACATTTTGTATGGGAGACTTTTTTAGCGGCTAAATATTTTTCTGGAATATTTTGTTCAAATATTTTATCTGGATTACCATTTAATCAAGGACACACACACACAAAAAACAAACATATATTATAAGCAGGGACTACATTCGTAAACAAAAATACTTCTCATTCCTTGGTGCATTATAATTATGTTCTCTTGACATTCTAAGATTCTTTATGCATCACAGAAAGTAAAACACATCGCGTACGTTTGCATCGTTTATTGTTTGTTTATTTATGCATAATGGTGGAAGTGAATATCTACTGTCGACTCTACAACCTCGTGGCCACCCTTCCAAAGACTATATATCACCGGTACCATAAGTGGAGTGACAGTGTATCCAGGCTGAGACCCGCAGAGATTGAAATACTTTTACTCCAACTTTCACCAACCTCAGTTCAATCGGGGTAAGGAAGGCAGGTATATTGGGGGAGCGACCGCATCCTTCCTGCCACTTACACCTTTGTCGGTCCGGCATTTACAGCTTTGTAGTCATATTTTACGCCTGGCTGCCTTCGCCTGCCCAGTTTGCCTTTGAAATTTGGTAGAAAACGCACCAATTACCCCCTCCTGCAATTTTACAACGGCCGTTGAAGCCATTTCCTGGTGGTGGGGTGTGGGAGGCGCCTCTCACACCTCCACTCCACCACCACCTTTCTCAGTCAGCCCTACCATACCTGCCAGATTGGCAAGCAAACCTTTGTTCAGAAACAACTGTAAATTTCACTGCCTTAGGTCTTTGCTTCTGTAAAAAATTCTAAGCTAACAGATACTGAGGAGTGACAACAGTGGACATGTGGTTAACTGCACCTTTTCTATGAGATTATAATTATATATATATATATATATATATATATATATATATATATATATATATATATATATATATATATATATATATATATATATATATTATTATTATTATTCTTTTTCATACCGGAAACATTTTCACTTTGACCGCAACATCGTCTTAAAGATGGTATCACTCTGCAGTTGTTTACTTTCATAGTACATCATACACTTTTCTTGAGTGTTGCTACTCCAGGCTCCTAACGCTTAGTGTCCATATTGAGGTCACAAACAACACCATCCCGGAAGCACTATATATTCTGATTGTTTATAACGGCACTGCTTGTAGCTTTTTTTAAATAATACCGTAAGAATACAATCTTGTGTTGCGCAGCTCGCCAAATCAGATATTTCTTTAACATAGAAGTGGACACATTAGGTAATATCTTTCTTTTGTGGACTCTCCTAACTAATTATCGTATTTATATGTCAATCAATGATAAAGTTAACAAACTACTAGTGATTAACGCACAATCTGTTGACCTCGTACGGAAAAGGTTGATCCACTTAACTTCATCATTCGGTTGTTGGGTTGAAATATCAGGACTTGTACTGTAAACTGTTCGAAATTTTTCTTTGTTTTTTCATGTCTAGTCAACGTCACAAGCTCATTACCCGCAGTTTGTACCGGAGAAATTAGATGAAGTATGAAAAAAAATGTAATGAGTTTTCTTTTCATCTTGGTGCCCTCAAAGGCCTACTCATTATCATCCCACACCCACACACGAACACACACCCACACGGCACACATACACACACGCGCATGCACACATACACATACACACACACACACACACACACACACACACACACACATACTGTATATAGTAGACCCTTATTTAAATCTTCAGAAACTAATTCTAATATTATCGCAAGATCCAGATCATAAGCCACCGAAAAAGGTAACATCGATAAGTGCCAGCAAGTTATGAAGGAATAGAGAAACAAAATGAAGATAACCAAGGAGAACTATAAATTATTGACCCGGGGTCCGAAGAAGCTCATGTTAAGGGAAGATTCTTGTGTTGGTAAATTGGAAGGCTACTGATTCCTCATAACTATGCCAGAAAACAGATGCCCTCAATGGTATTAATAAGGGATTTGTTGTTTGGTGGTATAGTTTGGAGGAATCACAGACCTTCCAATTCCACCAAAAAGAGAATCTCCCCTTAAGAGACTTTAAAGTAATCCCAATGACATTTAATGAAAGGTTTATCATAGTGCCTCAAACATCTCTCTGAGAGTATCATTCCATCTATAAAATATACCAATTAACGGAAAATATATCATTGTGCTTGGATGCATTATAAGATAGAATGGTAATTGTAGGCCAATTATACTGTACCTATACGTATCCGGTTATGTTGTGTTGTTTGTGCTGCTTCGTAGTAGTGTGTGATTGTAGTGTGTTCATGGTCGTGTCATTTCTGTCACGTGGTATTGTGTTGTGTAGTGTGGAATTGCGTCGTGTCGTGTCGTGTCGTGTCGCGTGGAGTTTCGTTGTATGTGGCCTTGTGTTGTGTTGCATTGTGTTGTGTTGTGTTGCATTGTGTTGTGTTGTGTCGTGTTGAGTTGTGTTGTGTTGTGTAGTGTTGTGTGTAGCCTTGAATTGTATTGTGTTGTGAGGTGTGGCATTGTGGTATGTTTCCTCTGCCTCATCAGTCCCCTATGGTTCTCTGATGTCGTTCCCCCTCAAAAAATATCAAAGGTATATAAATTATTTCCACCCTTTCATGAGCGTTTGAACCTTAAATTCTTTTGTTGTGATAAATGAGATGCGGCAGCCTTCTCGACACATTTTAAAAAGAGCTACGTGGAATTCTGACGAGCGGGCAAAAGGGACAAAAATATTTCTTTTTCTTCCTAATTGTCATCTTTCGTGATCTTTTTTACTAGAATGTTTTTAATACAGAATTAACTATTTATATATGTTATTATGTTCTACAAATTGCGGAGGAGTGCTTATTTCTGTTTTACATTTAATAACTTTCGGGACGCAATCAATCTACTCAAAAGTTTTCACTCTCATCTTTAAGTTTACCTTCTCACCAATATGATATCGAATACTTGTGTCAATTACCATCATAATCAGGTCTTGTATGGCGCAAGTGAAAACCCAATATGCTTTTAAACATATCAGTGTTCATACGACTTAAATAATGCAAAACATATAGGGTTGATTCCACAGTGGTATTGGTTTGTTAGCTTCCCAACCAACCACACTTGTAAGGCTTCATTATTTTCCAAAAGCTGAGTATCCACATTCACAAAATCCATCAAACAGTAAGATAATGATAAACACTGCATAGTTTACTCACCAAATCATTAAATAATTCAGCCATAAGTCATTCAAACGGCTAAGATTCTTTCGTTTGCGTGCTTACAACTACAACGAACGACTGTGGAATTGACCCATAATTATGATATCAAATAAAAAGCCCACAAATACTCTCAACTGTTTGGGGGTTCTGGTGAGGATGGGTATATTTTCCTACCGTTTACAAACTTCTAATTAACTGCCTCTACTAACTTTACCTTTGATCTACACTGCTCCCTTGACAACTCTGAACGCCCTTCCTCAATCAATGTCTGTCTTCTAATTACATATCTCATCCCGTCGAGGACTCTGCCATTGGAAACACTCGAGTCCTTCAAGTGGCCAAAGTTCCATTAAATTACTGAGGCCAGGTATTCCCAAGGAGCGACACGATGATTGATCCGTAATGAATGGACACCACTCTCGTCTCACAAGGGTGATTATTATTTACATTTTAATTTTTTCCAGTGGTATGAAAACACTAATTGTAGAGCAACAGTTGGGGTCCCATGCCGTCGGAGAAACAAATTGAGAAGCAGGAATAACATGTTTTGATGAAAGAGAATGGTAACGAAGGATAATTAAAATAGAAAGAAAGTGACGTGCCCAAGGAAGGATCGGTGGTTTATTGCACATCATCTGCTGACAAAGTTCACTAAGGGCCTAATCCTGATTATAATACAATCAATCTCCAGAGAATCAGGGATGTGGCTTAAGGGGGAAATTTGGTGTTGGTAAATCTGGAGCAACTGAATCCTCCAAACAATTCCAAGCATCAGGACACCATTATATTTGTCCATCTGGCTATTTTTCCTAGCATACTTTGGAGGAATCAAGGCACTCCAATGTAACAACAGTGAATTACCCCTTTAATAAGCGTATTTAGGTTAGGTTTCCTATGCCTTTTTCATGGTAAACTGTACAATATTAACGTATAGTCTGCACCTGAAGAAGATTACAACCAAGCATATATCTGTAAATGGATAAAAATTTCAACTATTTTCATTTCCCTGTTCTTACTTCAAAGATTTCTTCTATCTCTCCATTCGACCCACTTGTCCGGCAGATTATAGCTTTTGGTTTGCACCGCCACTGTTATCTACATGCCACCTGATTATATATGATACCCAACTTGAAACACAACAATGCAAACCCTTACAAATCCTTACAAACTAAATCTTTACATATCTTTACTACACTTACATGCTACACTGTTCCAAGGTAGAATTTCGTTATCCGATACTGTAACTTGTAACACGGCGAAACCCGTAGGTCGTCTATTCATATAATTCAAACCGATTTGTCGAGGTGGCAATTTGAGGATATGGGACAGATTATGGATAGTGAAGATCTGTGAAGGAAATACGATTTTCATCGGTGTTAATCAACTAACATTAATTTACCAGTGAAAGGGCACTAATATGTGTAGAACACAACCAATATTGCGATGACTCTGACTTACAATCTTTGTTTCATTGAACTGACTCTTAAAACAATACGAATCCGTATCACATCATCTTAACCAAAACCTTTTGCTATTTACCGCAAGAATGTTTCGTTTGAACCACGTAATGGTGGTACTTTTGTTGGTGGGAGTCTGGGGCAAGGAGAGTCAGAAAATGCAGGATAAGGTGGCAGTACAAGAGAGTACAGACGCTGGGCTGCCCGTTCAAGAGAGATTAGAGACGAAAAAAGTCGAAGAAGAGGCAGAGATCGAGGAAGACGCACCAATACAGCTCGGCCCCACACTTCCCCACCTGGTAGACATTCCCGTGGGTGTGGGGATGGCTCGGGAAGTGGGAATGAGGTAGGGTGGTATGGAAATAGACACCAGAACCATAATGAAGGTAAATGTTAGCACTAACAAGGAAGTGGAGGTTGATGGTAAACAGGCTCGAGGCCAAGTCAAGGCGGCTACAGTGGACGTTGGTCGCACCCACGCTGAGGGTCGCCTTGACTCCCTGGCATATAACCACACCGGCAAGAGGTCGGCCAGAGTTGAGGACACCCGCACGGCTGGTCCCCAACTCCGAACTCACACTGCAAGAATCATCTCCGGAACCTACAATGTCAACGGTACCATCTCCCGCACTCCAGCCAGGCGCCCCACACCCATTGGCCGTTACCCGGAGAGGAATATCTGAAGGCAGTCATCGTGTCGCTCCTCTCATCCCCCCTCCCTGTCTATCCCCCCCAAGCCTCCCACTCTTGTCTGTCATTCCCAGGCAGGCATTTTTCTACATCCTTTCTACCAGCGCCTCACACCTCATCCTTGTATCAATCAATCCTTGAACCCTGCAGAAGATCGAATCAGTTACCATTTGAGGGTGCAGCAAATATAGGAGAATGTGTGTGGCTTAATTCCAGCACAACTTAGCTACCCATTACACATCTTCACTACCACCCGTAGCCAAACGGAGCCATTGTGGCGAGTAAGGTTTGGCTTCAGTGTGTTAGTGAGCGAGGGTTGGCAATATAAAACATTTCGGACAATAATTACGACATAATTCATCTGTTTTGTGTGGAAAATGTTGCAAGTGCGTTGTTGGTGAATTAATTGTGCATGTCCAGTGATAATGTTCAGTGTTAGTGACATGAAATTAATTTGTTTATTAGGGAGACGTCAGCGGAGACTGCAGTTAGATTGAGTTGCCGTCGCAGACTATCTTGGTATACACAACTTGACGTCTATTCTCTAAGTTTCCTCTTCCAAAATAATAATCAGCCCTGTATGTGATTTGATCCAATATATGCCAACCTTCCAGCAACTTGATCGGTGTAGAGGGATACTGACCGAAAACTATATAGGCTACACACTAGAAGGATTTTGATCCCACATTTCCAACAAAGTTCATTATTACCACCAGCCCTTCTGACATAGAAGAAGAAACTGGATGGAACCATTGTAGATACCTGTCCGGGATGCAACACAGCACTCCATTCTATTAAACACATTATGGAAGACTGCAACGCACACAACGACACTCGCCAACAACACAACATACACTCACTGAGAAGATTGTGGGGAAGCCCGGTTCAAGCCTTAGCCTTCCTCAGGAGCTCGGGGCTGTTCGGTCAGACAGCTGGAGGAACTTCAACAACAACTACAACCACCACCAGTTTGCTTTTCAATTCTTGCATCCTCGCTTTTTCTTCCCCCAGTGTTTACTATTTTTCAGCTATATTTTGTTTCCAATTGGGATTTCTCTCATTTCTGTGCAATAATGATCTTGGCAGTTACGCCGCCTGAGGAAGTAAATCAATCATTCAATAAATCATCTCTACGTCTTTCACTTATAATTATGCAACACAAATATCTATTTTAGGAAGTCGTATATATTTGCTTGGAATAATTTGGAGGAATCAGTTGCTCCAAATTTGCCAACACTACTACACCCCTTAAGCATAACCACAGACAAAGGCAATAAACAAAACAAACACCGGTGCCATGAAACCTAATCATTCTATAAAATTAGATAAAGCAAAGACTTAAGGTGTGGCAGGGCTGAGAATACTACGCCTCTTAACCTCGGATTTCACCTCTAAGCTGTTCTGACGTGCCACATTACCCTGGGAATTACACCGAGAGCGCCCTGTGCCACCAATTAAGACGGCGATAATCCACTGTAATATTCCGGCCAGGCGTACCCTACCGTACCGTACCGTCCGTCCTTCCTTCCCCTGCCCCAACAAGAGAATGTAGAGGTCGCTGTAGCCTACATCGTCAACTTAGTACTACCTCGGTGCCTGGTGTCTGGTTTTAATGAATGACTCACTAAAGGCTAAAGGAGTGTACTGTAATGTTAACCTTTTGAGACGATATATTATAGAAGGGGGCTACAGATTCCTCCAAACGGTGCTACTATGTAAAAACAGATAAGATTCCCCCTCTGGTATACTGAGGTACATTAGTCTGTGTCCTCGTATAGTTTGGAGTACTCAGAGACACTCCAATT
This sequence comes from Petrolisthes cinctipes, assembly GCA_033782935.1. Taxonomy (NCBI): domain Eukaryota; kingdom Metazoa; phylum Arthropoda; class Malacostraca; order Decapoda; family Porcellanidae; genus Petrolisthes; species Petrolisthes cinctipes. Next base: position 10,984 of record JAWQEG010002665.1, on the reverse strand, counting down.
TAACACACAGCAGATGGTCTCCTTAATTAAAGTACTTAGCTCAGTAGACCCTGTGTCCATCGGCCATCCTTATTCAGCCCCACACTCACCCTCACTCACACACGCACACACACACACAATGCTCACCCTCACACTCACCTCACCCTCACACACACACACACACACAATGCTCACCCTCACACTCACCTCACACACACACACACAATGCTCACCCTCACACTAACCTCACCCTCACACACACACACACACACAATGCTCACACACACACACACACAATGCTCACACACACACACACAATGCTCACCCTCACACTCACCTCTCACACACACACACACACACACAATGCTCACCCTCACACTCACCTCACCCTCACACACACACACACACACAATGCTCACACTCACGCTCACCCTCACACACACACACACACACATAATAATACAGTGACCCTCAAATCACTCATCATACAGTCATCACACACCCAAACACATACACACTCTCATGCTCTCTTTTCTACTCAATACACACTCACCCCAACATTCACCACACACTGCTCACCATAAACAACCTAATGATGTCTGAAATACAATATTGACTTTATGAAGAAAAATTTCAAATGACAAATACAAATAAACTGGCGGACATCTACTCTTTGCTTTTGTTGTTTGCTGGTTTACAAAAAAAGTTTAATATGCTGACAAACTGTTTAGCTGTCAAATATTTCCACTAAAATATTCCAGTTCTCCACAATAAACAGTGAATCATTTGACAGAATATTCTAATTTGGCTTCAAACCCTTATCACAGCACGAGTTAATTAGTGACCAAATATAAATTATTTCGCCACGAGGCTACTGTTATCTGCCCTGACCTCGCCGGCCACGTTTCCCTGATGGCTATTTATAATTTTTCAACTGTGTGACCTCTCCCTTCCCGACTGTAGGCTATATACCTCCAAATAAAACTTTATATACGGATCATAAACACTGTACGTTAAACATCATACAATAACCTCGATGGTCCTATTAGTTATGACCAACCTTAAAACATTGCCTCCATCTGAGCAATAGATGATGATGAATTGTGGGCTACCAACTAATTCCTCCAATATCATTACAAGACAGATTACCAACTCACATACTGAGGTCGTCTGCTTTCTGGCATACAAGTCTTAGTAGTGTGAGGAATCAGTAGCGCTTGAAATCACTTACATCTGATCATTCCCAAAGCCTATAATAATAACTTTTCTATTGATGAATGAAATGGGGAATAAAGAAGACTCTACTAAGACAGAAAGACCGTATACCACACAACTGAAGGAGACAGAGAAGAGGTACAACAAGAACGAAGGGGAAAAAAAATGAAAATAGGTACAGTGGAAGAGAGGAAAGTGATTGGTTCGGGTTCGAATATGGGGCGTCAAAACCCTTCAAATGTTTCTTACGGTGACGACAAGTTATCTTCCTCTAGTTTGTTATCCGACAGTATTTCCTCTAATCCTAAATATCAGGTTACTGTTCCTTATTAAAACCGCTTCAATACCTTGTTATCGTTTATATCCTTTATAAGTCTCTTTCTTTGACAAAGTATTTTTCCTGTTAATGGTATCCCCCCCCCCCCTTCGTGTAGCTGTTGATATTTACGGCTATTGTTTGTTGCATTTTTTTTTCTCTTCATGTTCAGATATTCTACATTGTATATATGAACATTGCACCTTCCCGGTTCAATCCACTATTCTCTCTCTCTCTCTCTCTCTCTCTCTCTCTCTCTCTCTCCTCTTCTCAACACTCCCCCAACAACCCACTCCAAATTCCTCCATTCACGCGAGATATTTCATTCATATCTTTACAGTTGAGCGGGCAGGTTTTACCACTGGGTGAGTGTGGTGACAGAGCCGAACTACAGGTGGGTGAACCGGGGCGGATTATTGAAAAAACAGGTGAGAGGGAAAGGTCACTGAAACACAAAAGAGAAAAGCGAGCGTGTACCTAAACTACATATAGCGAAAGACTGGGATGCATGGAAGAGGGAGGTCAGCAGGCAAAGTGGTATAAAACAAAACAAAACAAATAAAACAGGCAAGGGAAAGGAAAGGAAATAAGTCAGAAATATGGAATATGCACTAAGTGAGGGGTAGACTGCTTTGAGCATGAATTGAGCAGTGTACTGAACGTTTATAAACCCGATATTTATTGGTCTGTTTATGTCAACAACTGTATCGACCAAATTAATGATACCAATGTCAGTCAAACATGCTACTGGAGCCCCAACCTATTCTCGCAGGAGGGAGATGCCCTTCCGTCACGAGGTCAGCGATACCCCCATGCTGAGTTATTCCTGTACTCTTAATTTTTAGCCTCTTGGTGGAAGCTCTGGTATGATTAACAACAACACTTTGAAATACATATAAGGCCCGAGAACTTTCGTATTATAGATGTAAACGATCATGTGTGTACGAATGGTATATGTGCATTTATTCATCATTTAATTCAGGTAAAGCTGCTCAAGTTTCTGTTCCCTTCTGGGTCTGATATAGACAAGTGTAAACTACGTGATATGACCTAAGTGTCACACGACCTTTTGCTTCCCTTTTAATATAACGTTGAAAATGTTGCTAAGGTGTTTTGTGGCGACATTGTGTGTGCAATATCTAGGAGAGTGTTGGCAAGACGAGAGAACGAGAGTGAAGAGGGGGAAGAGGAAGAAAATCATAAAAGGGAGAGAGAGAAGGAGGGATAACGAGAAGAAGCAAGTGAACGTAAAGGAGGAAGGAAACAAAGACAAGAAGAAAGGAGGTGCAAGTAAGGAAGAAAGAGGATGGTAAAGAAGGAAGAAAATAACAAGATGGAAGGAAAACAGAGGGAATGGAATGAGGAGAACATGTTGGAAGCCAGACGAAGTGAAGGAAAGAAGAGGTTAACAGCAACTAAAGAGAAGGAAGATGGAAAGCAGGATGGGAACTTTTGACAACGAGATGAAACTGAAAGAAAGATGGAAGTTAAAGATATAGAAACACGGAGCAAAGAGGTTGGAAGACGGAGGAAGACAGCAGCAGGAAGGCGGGTAGGGAAGAAGAGAAGGAAGAAGGGCGATAGAGGAAGAATGGAGGAAGGAAAGTTGGGAACGAAGGCAAAACTAAATAAAAGACGGAGACAGTAAGTAATGGTAGAAAAAATGACAGGGAGAAAAGGGGATAATTGTAGGGTGACGGGAGGGAAAAGTTTAAAGAATGAAAAGTAGGAGGGAAGGAGAAAGTAGGGAAACGAAGTAAGAAGAATGATGGAAAAGAAGTAGGAGGGAAGAAGGATTATTTTAGTAATGTATAACGGAAGGGAAATGGATTATGAAGGAAAATGGAGATATAATAAAAATAAAGGGACAGGAAAACAAGCAGTGGGAAGAAGGAAGGTAAGATATAAAATAAAATAAAGGAAAACAAGATGTATTAAAGAAGGGAAAAATAATTAACGAGAAAGAAGGGAATACAGGGAAGACGAGATAATAATATGAAGTGGTTCCACAAACTGAACAAATAGCAAAGAGTAATTATTACTAAAAAAAATAAGGGTTTTCATTACTTCATAGTTATTCCCCCCACACACAGAAACATCCCGCCCATCAACAAATGCTAACAATAGTTTTGTTGTTGTTGACTGTATTTATTCACTGAACCCAGCTGAAAGTTGGCGTAGCAACAAATATCAATTAATGCCGAAGTTACTGACAATTAATCCCAACAAGTTCATTGTGCATGTTATACCGCTAACTGTGTATTCAAGAGCAGAGATTTATTTATTCACAGCATGGAACACAATTTACAAATTATTGATATGCTAAGTAACATTTTGGTTCTCGTCCCCATGTTTCAACCTACCAATAAATTATGCCATAAAGGGCATGTTATTGTGTCAAATGCACATTCGGGTAATGTACTACATTTGTTGTGGTGTCCTTGCATCGCACGTGCCTGAGAAAACGTCACTTAAAAAAAAATTAAGTATGGGTACAAACTGTAGGGACCGTAGTATGCCATGTATCTCTTCACAGTATTGATTTCCATTCCAGGGTACACAGGGTATGTAACTTTACCTCATTACCCACTTCCAGGTGAGAGAGAGAGAGAGAGAGAGAGAGAGAGAGAGGAGAGAGAGAGAGAGAGAGAGAGAGAGAGGAGAGAGAGAGGAGAGAGAGAGAGAGAGAGAGAGAGAGAGAGAGAGAGAGAGAGAGAGAGAGAGAGAGAGAGAGACGTATGGTAATAAGAGTGGTTGGGTGCCTTGTGGACAGCCATTCCTAGGCCTATCTGGAAGACAGGCTGGAGGCGAGGAGAACACATGAGTAACGTCTCTCTCTCTCTCTCTCTCTCTCTCTCTCTCTCTCTCTCTCTCTCTCTCTCTCTCTCTCTCTAGCAGCATTCTATCCCGTCTAACTTCTCTGGTTATACTCCTTCCTTGTGGAAAGATGTTGTGTATAATAACAGTTTGGCAGTCCACATTAATATTATTCACCCTGTAAGGTATCGTAACACAAGTATTTTTCACTTTTTCTTTATAGAGATTACGGCAGACTGATATTGGCAGAAAGGGATAAGACAGAAGATCTAAAAAAATAATATGTAAGAAAGAAAAGTTTAGGGAGAAATTTGATTGAGAGGGGAAGGGAGATGATAGGAGAGATGAGACAGGAAAAGAGAACCAGGGAGAGAGACGAGGAGAGAGACGAGGAGAGAGGTAGGGAAAAACCGGTGCAAGGGAAGGAGGAAGGAAGGGAGATGATGGGAGAGGGAGGGAAAGAGGGATGCAAGGAAAGAGAGGAGTGGCATGAGGAGAGGGGTAGGTGAAGAGGGATGCAAGGGAGGGGTAGGTGAAGAGAGATGGAGGGAGATGAGGAGAGAGGTTGTGAAAGAGTGATGCAAGGGAGAGATAGAGGGATATGAGGAGATGTAGCATGGAAAGAAGGATACATGGTAGGGAAGGAGGGAAGGAGGGAATGAGGGAGGTGGAAAGGGGGAAAGGGGAAGAGGGAGGCTGAAAAGTCATTCTTCCCTCTACGTCGGCTGGCATATTAAATTTCTCTCCCATTATTTCTCCGCCTTAGGCTACAAGCAAACCCGCCGTACAGGAATTTCCAGCCTAACCTGACGCCCCGTTTCCCAATGTTTCGTGCCAAGAGGACCAGGGGCATCCACAGTGTGTTTCTTGTTCGGAGAAAATGCACCGATTCCCTTCTAAGTAATCTGGCCATAGTTACATGTTTATAGTACATTCCAGTGTTTATGTTTTGCAAGTTAAGTCCTTAGTTGTGTAAATTGTTGGTGTAATCTGTCCTGGATTCCATCAAGTTTACCGAAAAAGCAAAAAAAAAAAAAAAAAAAAGGAAGCTGGTAAATTTTTGCCAGGTTAGACTAATTGAAGGACAGGATATCCAAGGGCACATACAAGGTCGGGTGAATTCCCATTCCTGATTTCCTGAACTGAGTAGTAAAGTTAGAGTGCAGTAAAGCCTTCATCATTCCGCTGAACACTTCCATTCGCTACACTCAGCGGCTGACTGAGACAATGGGTTAGTTCTTTTCGCTGGCCTGGTGACAAGTGACATGTGTGTGAGGGGGAAGGAGTAGTGAAATACACAACACGCACTCCAATATTTCTTATCTATATACTCCCCCTATACATGACAGATAAAATATTCACAATTCTACTTATTGTGTGAACTGCATATATTAGTAAAATCGTAAGGTAATCTATTAACGTAACATAACGTCACAGCCACCCTATTCCACAGGAGTCACTTGGGGAAATTCGTGTTGGTGGTGGAGGTTCCAGAAAGCATCGTTCTAGCAGCGTCGCTCAATATTCTGATATGGTTTAACTCAGCGTGAAGGAGGGAGGGCACAGGGGAGACAGAACAAGGACGGAGAGAACTGGTATAGGTATCTCTATTGACGTCAGTTATTCTCTCTCACACACACACACACACACACACACACAGTTGAAAGAAGAGAGACGACAAATACTTAACAATATATTGGTGGTTGAAAGCATAGCATAACGTGCTGAAAATATGATGGTCAGGTGTTCAATTACACTCAGTGACACGGGTTGAAAAAGTTTTTACCACAAAATGAAGTTCCACTTGTCAATCACGGGGTCATCAATCATCACAAAGTACCCTGACTAATCATAAATAATCCCTATCATTCTTCTCTTTGCACTTGCTCACTTTTACAACCCGCAGATTGGAGTTGAACTTCATGAACGACAATAAAGAAAACCAAACATATACACACACAGCTACAAGTATACCAACCTCCCGTACACAGCCAACTCCCCTCCAACACACACACACACACACACCACACACACACACACACAAACACACACACACAAACACACACACACACACACACAGAACCATCATCACCCACTTTTAACGTCTACACACACATCTAATTTGTGTGAGGAAGATCATGGCCAACTATTGTATAATAGTCTATTTGATGAGAACACTGTAAGCACCCATTAACATATTATCAAATGCTCCGATCCAAAAGGGTAACAACGACACACGCTGCATGCATTTCATACAATTTTCTCTTACTCCCAAGTTCATCGAATTTCACAGATTGTCTTATTATAGGTTCCTAGAAATTCCCAGATCCTCTAATTACCGTAACAAAAATTCCAAAGATCCTCTACTTACCGTACCTAGAATTGCTCCTACATGCAAGAATAGATACGTGTGTGAACAACCAATATCTTGTAAAGTAAACACTGCTTCCTCTACACAATTTCACATTATGTTTAAGCAACGATGGCACCCACAGTAGTATAATTATGGTGTCAGTCGACATGATAAATGGCAGCTGGTCATCTACATAAAATAGGGTACATGTTGGAGTAATATTAATGAGAAACTTTTTAATGTCTCAAATGGGATTAATGCAGCAATTTATCATAATATCTTACACCAAACTTTAACTTCATTTGCATCTTTATGTTCTTGCATATCATCTATATTTATATACACTGGTCTCCTTCGTTCGCTTGGGAAGGTCCCTGGCGCCAAGAAGCAACGTATTATGATAAACAGAGAATCTTGTACAGGGATGGGACACACGTGTATCCTTTTCCATTTCCTTTAATAAGCCAAGATTACGAACGCGAATATTACTACAATATGAATCACTTGCAGAGGATATGACTGTTGAAAATATAATATAGTTATTTTTCTATCATTGATTTGAAGATACAGAGGCGATAAGTATATATATCTGTGTTTCTTTCATGATTCTTATGATCTAAGAAAAAATCAGACAAAGCGCAGCTATTGACCCTTACCGCAATTCACATGACTGTACAGAAATAATCATATCAACTCAACTCTCTAGGCTTCTCAAATCTTAGGACACTTGACAATCTTTCCTTCATTCATATTGAAATAATGTAATAATTTCCTCAATTACGTTACATTACTTTATCCAAGAGTAACATATGAATATAAAACACCAAAAGTAAGATTGGAAGATATCCAAAGGTTGCATTATGTGTATACGGTAATTACATATCTGCATCAAACCGGATCCCGGCCATATTGGAACGAAGATGTAGGACGTCGTCATATTATTCTAAATTTGGTAACTGGAAGCGAAATCACCGCAAATTCCATTACCAGCTGCCGTTGGCGTGGGAGCGTGCCTGGTGGATCCTGCAGTGAGGGCATGGGATCTAAAGGTGAAGGAAGCTGTAATTAGAGAGATCCGAGCCATTATGCAGGTCAGCCAAATTTCGGCGGTTGTGGGTTATCATGACTATCACCAAATTGTTGCTCTTCTGTTTTCTATAAGTCAGTGTGGTACGAATATCCTTTCCCTTAACACAACATTCATTACTTCAACGATATCCAAAACCTACATGGATGATATTTAATATGTTTTCCCCTTAACGCCTCATTCATCACGAATATTATCTCGAAAACCTGGATGATATATTTTGGAGGATGCTGGTCCCTTCAAATGTTGCCACAAAACTATAACAATGGGGAAGTATGTGTTTGTGGTGGCACAGTATAAAGGAATCAGAAGCCCATAATTCTTCAAGAGCATCATAGGTTCCTTTGGTCTAATAGTTTATATTATGGCTTGAAGTATAAATAAATAAGAACATTAAACTATCTCACTTAGACAGTATGAGAAAAATTAAAGGATATAATACATCATTAATAATATATAATATGTTTCATCATGACCCATATATTTTTATTCTCGCACACTGACTAACCCCTTCATTTAGGTGTCCACATCTGGTAGTGCACAAAAACTTCTGCTGGTGAATTGGAGGTCTACTGATTCATCCAAATTATGCAGGAAATAGATGATCTCAGTGATGATAAAAAGGAATCTGTTTCGTGTCACAGTTTGCAGAATCATTAGCTTTCCAATTTACTGTCAAAAGAGCATATATCCCCTTTATTCCCAGTCGCGACCGCATTACAGCTGATGGCAAATTACTGCAATATAATATTTTTTTATGACAATAATCACTATTACTGTGACGATAAAATAAAATAATAGGTTCTGAAATATATTTCTTCAAATGCATTCAAGAGTAATAGCCTCCCATTAGTTAATACATCACTGAATAATTTTCATTTTGACTCGAACTGATTTTCAGCAAAAGATAAAGTCGAGCTTAAGCATAAAACTCGAGGTCTTGGAAATGTTTTACCTGACTTTCCTTTCGCGGACTAGTGAAGACAGGGTGTGGCAGGGGAGACAGGGTAAGTTTGGGGGAGACAGGGTAAGTTTGGGGAGACAGGGTAAGTTTGGGGAGACAGGGTAAGTTTGGGGAGACAGGGTAAGTTTGGGGAGACAGGGTAAGTTTGGGGAGGTAGGTAAGTTTGGGGAGGTAGGGTAAGTTTAGGGAGACAGGGTAAGTTTGGGGAGACAGGGTAAGTTTGGGGAGACAGGGTAAGTTTGGGGAGACAGGGTAAGGCAGAGGGGGACAAAGTAAGGCAAGGGATGCAGGTTAAGGGAGGGACGACAAGGAGAATTATAGGGAGACAAGAAGAGGGTAGGGAATTATTGTGGAAGGTGGGGGACAAGAGGAGGAAGGATGAAGGAAGAGTGGCGGAGGGAAAAGTGACGCCCGATAGGAGGAGAGGAAGAAAGGGGAGAGAAAGGATGAAGGAGAAGAAGGGTGAAGAAGAAAAGGCAGAATGAAGGAGGAGAGAAAGGGCGAAACAGGAATGGGAGAATAAACGAGAGGCAGAGAGGCGGAGAAGGGATAGGGAGACGCAAGAGAGGAAGGGTGAAGCAAAAGGAGGAGGAGGAGGAGGAGGAAAGGGCTGCAGGGAAGACGATCGAGTCTGATATATGGGGCGTGAGAGGACCAAGTTTACCGTCTCTGTAATGGAGGTTTCCCTTCCTCACTCGCTTTTTCTTTTAGCACACCTACTTTTTCAAACTCATCTCTCCTCGGGTGCAACTACTACTGAATTTTCTTTCTTGAACATTTCTCCCGTGATACTGATTGTGTTCTTTTAGGTTTGGTTTTGTTTTCCCGGAAGAATTGATGTGACAGTCAAGTAAATAATTCATAGTACATGGTTCTTTTATCTTCGCTTTCGTGTTATTTTTGCAATGCATGTCCTTCTTCATTTTATTCCCGATCGCCCTTTTACCGCCACTCTGCCTGCCTGCCTGCCTGCCTGCCTGCCTCGCTCTTTGTCTGCCTGTCTACTTGTTTGCCTGCCTATTCGTTTGTGTGTTCCTATCTTCCTCCCAGTATGCCTGTGTGTTTGTCTGTCTGCCTTCTGGTGTGCTATGTAAGTCAACTGTCTACCTGTGTCTCCTTCCCTTAATGTCTGTCTACTATCGTGCCTGTCTGCTTGCGTAGTTATTTACCTGCCTGCCTGCCTACCTACCTGCCTGGCTTCTATCTGCTTGCCTGCCTGACTATTTGACTGCTTGCCTGTTTGCTTTTCACAGAGAACCACAATTAAAACTTGACAACTCCCGGAGCCTCAACGCTGCAGAATTAATCCAAGTTAAACACACATTGAGTTTTTCTCCTTCCTCGTACTCTCCCTTCTTTTTATTTTCTCTACGTTTATATCTCTCCAATTATCATCAAATGTTGTTCTTCACACTTTCTCTCACACACCAACTATCCTTTATCGCTTTTATTCTTTTCACACAATAATACAGATTCCACTTGGACTTTTTTTTTTTCCACTATCCAACTACCAATCAATGCACCTATCTATCTATCTCCCTATTAATACATAAATTTATCCATATGCGCTGTATCTACTTTCATCTCTTAACTGCGTCTATTACTCTACTCTACTCTCTCTCTCTCTCTCTCTCTCTCTCTCTCTCTCTCTCTCTCTCTCTCTCTCTCTCTCTCTCTCTCTAGGTGACCGACCCCTTGCTGCTGTCTTTGGAATCACAAAACTTACTGGTATGGAAGTTTCTAGAGCTCTCCTGTGACAACACCTTTGGTAAACACATGGAAAGGTTGGGTGGGCTCGTCTCTCCTTCCAGCCTCTGCCTTCCTTCCTTCTCCTAGTAACATACTGTGTGTACTTTATATGTATGTGTATGAAAAAGTGAATAAAAATCTCACTTGGATTGCACATATAAACTGTGGAACTTCCTAGCACTTTGTTATATCAATATGTACAAAACAATTACAAATGTGTGAGTACATATAAATACTTGTCATTTTGTGTGTGGATCACCATTGCATCCTTATGTATGTATATGAATGTATATATACTTTATATCCTCGACAGATACTCTACCAGGGAGGGGACTTGTGTGAAATACGGCCCCATCACCCGCCTACGTCAGCCACATCAACATCACGGAGCGGGTGAGACGGAGTGATCAGTCTCAGAGTGTATAATCAAGACGGATGCTGGGGCCCGGGTGTAGGACAAGTCGGGGAGATGTGTTACTTGTGTCACCAACAGCAGACAGCGAG
>JAWQEG010002664.1:7500-27500 GCA_033782935.1 Petrolisthes cinctipes | reverse complement strand
TTCCAAAGCAATTGCACATGCTCCAACAGCTAAAATGGTTAGGTTAGGTTAGGTTCGGTTCGGTTAATGACGTCCATCCTTGGTGATGTGGCTTTTGTAACAGAGTGTTTTGGTTGTCCCGCCGCCCGCGTGGTGTCGTCGGGTCGTCGTTGTTGTCTGAATGAGAATTTGCCGTGTGCTATTGTTTCACGCGACATGTCGTCGAAAATGGTGTCGCAGGACACGATGTCGCAGGAAAAGAGCGACCGTATGATACGGCCTTAAATTATTAGTGTAGAAGAGTAGGGAATGGTGTTGTTGTTGTTGTTGTTGTTGTTGTTGTTGTTGTTGTGGTGGTGGTGGTTAGTGTAGAAGAGTAAGAAACTGTGTTGATGTGATTGCTTGTTTGTTTGCTTCTCTCTATATGTGTCATCTATCTCAAGCAAAGGAGAGAGAGAAATCGTGGTTGATGCTTAAATCCATGCATGTTTCTCTCTTATTACGTAGCATCTACATTGGGTAGGATAGTGTAAAATGGTAGGGATTCATTCGTGTTGATATTAATGCTTATATCTTTAGTTTATCATCTTCCTCTGCAGGGCAAAATGGTAGGGATTCATTCATGTTGATATCAATGCTTATATCTTTAGTTTATGATCTTCCTCTGCAGGCAAAATGGTAGGGATTCATTCGTGTTGATATTAATGCTTATATCTTTAGTTTATCATCTTCCTCTGCTGGCAAAAATTTAAGACAACACACAAGAAATAAGTTGTCCCTTTCCATGCACCAATAACTATAACCCACGACACTGTTTGCTTCCCAGACATAGACACCGCGAGTTACTGGACAGGAGCTAATGACAGGGAGGCGGAGGGCTTGTGGAGGTGGGCGAGTGACCAAAGCCTCGTCCACATGAACACACCACTCTGGGGGGACCTCACTACCGAAGGACAGGAGCCAATGGGTGGTAAGGACGAGGACGGTGCTGCCATCCTCCTTGAAGACTACTACTTCATGCACGACTTGAACTGCAATGAGTCACTCCCTCTCATTTGTGAAAAGCCAGGTATAGGTCATAAGTTTTCAGGATGCATTTATTGTTCTGAAATATAACCAATATCTCCTCCCTCTTTGATTTGTGAAAAGCCAGGTAGGTCATAAGTAAGGGAGGTATAGTTTTCCGGATGCATTTATTGTTCTGAAATATTACCACCCTCTCCTCCCTCTTTGATTTGTGAGATACTAGGTGTGTTTTTTAGGCTGTAAAATCTGTTCTGTAATTACTATCTTTGATTTGTGAGATGCTAGGTGTTTTTATGTTGCATAATCTATTCTGTAATGACTATCTTTGATTTGTGAGATGTCTTTAGGTTGCATAATCTGTTCTGTAATGACTATATCTCTGATTTGTGAAAAGACAAGTAGGTGATGGTAGCAGTTTTCAGGATGCATATTTATTGTTCTGTAATGACTATCTTTGATTTGTGAGTGGCCGGCCATGCAGGTAGGTGAGAGTAATATTAAATTTCCTGGTGACATAGAGTCTTCTGCAATGACATACACCCTCTCTCTCTGATTCGTGAGACAGACATCGGTGGTGGTGCTAAATCGGATACGAGTACTGACACATTTATCCAGTAACACAAGTACATATATTCCTTCTTTCCAGCTGAACCCAACACCCTGAACACCAGCCAGGAGGTAGAGCAACACAACAGAGTACAGGACCCAATCCGTAAGTGGGGAGATTATTTTTATCATTATTATCCTCTATACACCAGCCAGGAAGTAGAGCAACAAAACAAATTACAGGGCCCAAGCAGTAAGTAGGGAGATTATATTTTGATCATTATACTCTATACACCAGCCAGGAAGAAGAGCAACAAAACAAATTACAGGTACCAGGCAGTAAGTGGGGAGAATATTTTGATCATTATACTTTAAACACCAGCCAGGAAGTAGAGCAACAAAACAAATTACAGGCACCAGGCAGTAAGTGGGGAGATTATATTCATCCTTATCTTCTATACACCAGCCAGGAAGTAGAGGAACAAAACAAAGTACAGGTCCCAAGCAGTAAATGGGGAGAATATATTTCGATCATTATCCCTACTGTACTCAATTTATTTACCTAGAACTTATCTATAGTGTGTGATTATTTTGTTTTTTCTCTCCAGACGAAAACGTACCAATTCCATCCGTATTACTTAAGGGGGTGCAGGAGTAGGGGGACAGGCTTGGGGAGGTGCGGGAATAGGGGGACAGGCTTGGGGTGGGTAGAAAGCCTGTCCCCTATTCCCGCACCTCCCTAACCCCCTCCCAAGCCTGTCCCCCTACTCTCCCCCCGACCCCCCCAAACCCCCCCCCTAAACCCCCCCCCCAAGCCTGTCCCCCTACTCTCCCCCCGACCCCCCCAAACCCCCCCCTAAACCCCCCCCCCAAGCCTGTCCCCTTATTCCCGCACCCCCTTAATATTGTCTTAGCTACAAGTTGCTCGTACATACATACATACATACTTACATACATACATACATACATACATTTCAACGTTTATATGATGAAGATAAGTACCGGGTTGTGTTGGTTTTTGGTGTAATTAATCTTGGTAGGTGTTATATTTGTACACAGGCTATATGGAAAGAGAGGTCATCAATATTGTGGAAGTACTGCAGTGACTCGGTGATTAGCAAAACAAAAATCCTAATAATAATGATGTTGTATTGCAGTTACATAGTCTTATATTACAAAACAACAAACCTGATAATAATAATAATGTTGTATTGCAGTTACATAGTCTTACATTACAAAACAACAAACCTAATAATAATAATAATAATAATAATAATAATAATATTGCATTGCAGTTACATAGTCTTTCTTACATTACAAACCAACAAACCTAATAATAATAATAATAATAATACCAATGTATGGATTCCTACTTTCATGAAGAATGTTCGGAGCGGTACGTAGACATTGGTGGTCGCTGCCTGTTCGTCAATTCCCCGAGTGACGGCACGTGGGACGAGATGAAAGCTTTCTGTGAACTCCTCAACGGTCGATTGGCCAAAGTGGATGATGCGAACCTGCTGGGGGCCATCTTTGATTACCTTTTGGCTCATGGTGGGTGGGTGTGTGTGTGTGTGTGGTTTGAAGGAGATTATGGTGTGTGTGGTTTGAAGGAGATTATGGTGTGTGTATGTGTGTGTGTGGTTGTGGTTTGAAGGAGATTATGGTGTGTGTGTGTGTGTGTTGTTGTTGTGTGGTTTGAAGGAGATTATGGTGTGTGTGGGTGTGTGTGTGTGTGGTTTGAAGGAGATTATGGTGTATGTGTGTGTGTGTGTGTGTGTGTGTGTGGTAGAAGCTCATGATAGGTGTGTGGGCGTGGGTGTGTGTGTAGGTGGGAGGGTAGGTGTGTTTTATTGATATATATTCATTCTATCATACTCCAAACTAAACCAAACCAAACCAAACACACCTCAAACCAAACCCAACACCTCAAACGAAACCAAACCACACCAACCCAACCTAACACACCTCAAACGAAACCAAACCACACCAACCCAACCTAACACACCTCAAACCAAACCAAACCACACCAACCAAACCTAACACACCTCAAACTAAACCAAACCAAACCTCACCCAACCTAACACACCTCAAACCAAACCAAACCAAACCTAACCATACCTAACTCACCCAAACTAAACCAAACCCAACCTCACCCAACCTAACACACCGCAAACCAAACCAAACCACACCAACCCAACCTAACACACCTCAAACGAAACCAAACCACACCAACCCAACCTAACACACCTCAAACCAAACCAAACCACACCCATCCAAACCTAACTTAACCTAACTCACCTCAAACCAAACCAAACCCAACACACCTCAAACCAGACCTAACTCACCCAAACCAAACCAAACCAAACTCAACCTAACCCAACCCAACACACCTCAAACCAAACCAAACCTAACCTAACTCACCCAAACCAAACCAAACCCAACCAAACTTAACCCAACCCAACACACCTCAAACCAAACCAAACCCAACCTAACACACCTCAAACGTACCAAACCAAACCCATCCAAACCTAACCTAACCCAACACACCTTAAACCAAACCAAACCAAACCACACCAAACCAAAACAAACCCAACCTCACCCAACCAACTTTCCCCACCCCATAGATAAGACGGAACAACACATATACATCGGTGGATCAGACATCATGGAGGAGGGTAAGTGGGTGTGGCTGGACGGTACCTCAATCACAATGGGCACTCCCTTCTGGGGCAATGAGGAGATGGAAGGACAGGAGCCGATGGGATATACCATACAGAACTGCCTGGTACTCTCCAACGGGGACTACTTCTTATTCCACGACTTCGGCTGCGATAATGAAATAGGAGCCATTTGTGAAGAGGTGTAAAAAAGAGGATTTACTTGGCCTATTTTTGTGAAGAGGTGTAATGAAAGGGAGATTTGTGAAGAGGTGTAAAGAGGGGTGGTTCTATTTTTGTGAAGAGGTGTAATTAAAGGGAGATTTGTGAAGAGGTGTAAAGAGGGGTGGTTCTATTTTTGTGAAGAGGTGTAATGAAAGGGAGATTTGTGAAGAGGTGTAAAGAGGGCAGGGGAGAGGTTATATATTTGTGAAGAGGTGTAAGGAGGAAAATTAATAGGCCTATTTTTGCGAAGAGTTGTAATGAGGAAGAGGTGTAAAGAGGAGGATTGATAAGCCTATTTTTGTGAAGAGGTGTAATGAAAGGGAGGTTTGTGAAGAGGTGTAAAGAGGGAGGAGGGGTATTATTTTTGTGAAGAAATTTAAAGGAGGGGATGGATTATTATTATTGTTTCTTGATTGCTGACTTTCTATTTTTTTTTTTTTTTTTTTTTACTCACATGTTTTTTTTTTTTTTTTTTTTTTTTTTTGTCCACATGTAATTTTTTTTTCTGTAATTGTTCTACATAAATACTAATGCCACAACTATAATTATATTCTTCTTCGGTGGTTTTGAGTACATTAATGACATACACTCACAATCCAAAATTTATATCCAGGTCTTATTGAAGTTTCGAATCATTTGACATAGTAGTGAATCAATTACAACACTTATCCCGTTTCGTATTTGCTTGAGCTAGCTTAATACTCGATCAGGCTATTCGAAGCAAGCCTGGATACATATTTTAGATCGCGAGTGTACACTTGGATACCACAGTCCCTAGCCCACCTGAGTCGAAGCCCGAGAGCTGAAGCAGGTGGTTTCTGGACGACAGCCCACCCAAAACCTCCATTGGTTCGAAATGTGTGTGTAGCCTTGTGATGGTTTGGGTGGGCTGTCGTCCAGAAACTCCCTGCTTCAGATCTCGGGCTTCGACTCAGGTGGGCTAGGGAGTAGGGACTGTGGTATCCAAGTGTACTGTACGTCTTGTTGAAGTTTCGAATAATTTGACATACAACTAGTGAACCAATTACAAGGCTTATAATTATCCTGTTTCATATTGGCTTGAGCTCGCTTAAGGGGAGAATATAGCCTACATTTATTTAACAAAAATAATGGTGGTCTGTTACTTGTAATAGTTTGGAGGAAGGAATCATTACCTTCCAAAAAATGCCCAAATTATACTCCCCTTCCACCACTTTTTTTTTATACCTCTTTGATAATTATTGATATTATTTTTTATTTATTTTTTACTCACATGTAATTTTTATTTTATTTTTATTTTTATATTTTGCCCATATAATTTTTTTTTTTTTTTTTTTTTTTTTTGATGGTCTAATAAGATGAGTCGGTTCAAAAGAGTTACAAATCGACCCCCCCCCCCACCTCCTCCTACCCGTGTTGGGATTCGAACCTTCACAGCACAGGGTTCAATCTAATAGTCACTCTTTGTTAAGGACCCTGTGATCGTGTATGGGGATTGGAGGCTTCTGATTCCTCCTGACTATACCACGAAACAAGCTCCTTCCATATAAGTGTGTGTGTGTGTGTGTGTGTGTGTTTCGTGGCAATATTTGAAGGACTCATTTGCCTCCAATAATATTCTGACTACATCACAGGGTCGTTATTATAATATATATAAAATTGTTACCCTTATTATATTACTATGTTTATGCATTTTCTGTTATTTTGATTCATAAAAGAAAACGGAAATTAGAGGACTAATAAATATAAAAAATACTATTACATATAAATTGTTATTGTTCACTAGCCTTATTATTAATTATTACTTGTACTTAACGTCATTAGTGATTCCCGTCAGCCGGTAGGTGGCTCTGCTGTACCACGACCACCAAAACTCCCATAATAAGAGTGGCCTATCCTATTTAGATTCCTTCTCTCAATATTACTAGCTAGAAATAATCCTTAGTGGTGAAGCAGTGAAACATTGAATATGAGATAATGAGAGAGAGAGAGAGAGAGAGAGAGAGGGAGTGAGTCAGTCATTCTACCCTCGTCTGTCAAAGAGAAAGCATTCATCACTCTCCATTCTTCGTCTGTGTAAGGTAAGGCATAGATTATTATTATTATTATTATTATTGGCGGTGTAATTTTATTCTTGGTTAATTAATCTGTAGCTAAAGTCTCTATCTAGTTTTTGTTCTCGTGTGTGATTATTGGTAAGGCATCGAAGTATTATTATTATTATTATTTTTATTATTATTATTATTGGAGCTGTAATTTTATTCTCGGTTTATTAGTCTGTAGCTAAAGTCTCCAGGTTTTGTTCTCGTGTGTGATTATTGGTGGCAATAGTCATTAATTTATAATATAATGGTTAATAATAAATGAATTAATGAAAGTCAGAGTTTTCAAAATGGCGTGTGGGTTGATCAATGGGACATATTCCATTTATTTTATATCTATTTATTTATTTATTTATTTAGTTAACGAACCGGTTCTATAGACAATTGTAGTTCTCATTATATACTATTGTGTAGCTTAAGGGGGTGCGGGAATAGGGGGACAGGCTTGGGGGGTTTTAGGGGGGTGCGGGAGTAGGGGACAGGCCGGCTTGGGGGGTGCGGTAGCAGGGGACAGGCTTGAGGGGTGCGGGAGTAGGGGGACAGGCTATGGGGAGGGGGTTAGGGGTGTGCTGGAATAGGGGACAGCCAGGCTTTCTACCCCCCTCCCCCAGCCTGTCCCCCTATTCCCGCACCCCCCAAGCCTGTCCCCATATTCCAGCACCCACCCCCCAAGCCTGTCCCCTATTCCAGCACCCCATTAATTAGAAGTGTTGTGGTGCCTTGAATATATTACTCAAGGGTGGTGGTGTTGTAGGGAATAATGTATTGATGGATATTTGTGCTATACTCTGTTCAAAATTTGTGTTCCACTGGCCTCCTATGCTTAGATAGAAATAGGTAGATAGATAGATTGATATAGACAGAGAGATTGATAGATTGATATAGATTGATATAGATAGATAGATAGATAGACAGATAGATAGAGATTGATATAGACAGATAGATAGAGAGATAGAGATTGATAGATAGACAGATAGAAATAGACAGATAGATAGAGGCCAGTGGAACACAAATTTTAAACAGAGTAGTGCCTTGTCAGAAGTTGATGAAGTTGGTGGTGTGGTAGTTTGAGGGGGGCAGGAGGGCTGGCTGTTTGTTACCGTACATTGTTTCTGTATGACTTATTTGCTCAAACTTTTCTGGATTAATAATGATGTTAGCTAAAATGTACGTAGTATATTAAGGGGGTATTTCACTTTTGTTGCTGCATTTGAGAGCCCTGATTCCTCCAAAGTATATATGCCAGGAAACAGAACCAGTAGAGCAAAAATAATGGTGTTTTCTGCTGCTTGGAATAGTTTGAAGGATTCATGCAGTTGCTCCAGATTTCCACCTTAATACATTGGCTGCACGAATATTTTGTTACTGGGGCTTTTGCTAGGATTCATTATCATGCCATGGGCCAGATGTTCAAAACTTTAGTCCCGGTCGTAGCTCGCCAGCAGCAGGGGACTAAATATGTCATCACAATGGCTGCTGCCAACTATGTTTAAAACAGTTTGGGTGCCATGTTGTGACATCAGAGGGAGTAACTCTGGTCGTAAATCCGCCGAAAATCAGGAAGGTAGGGCCCAAACCTTCACCTTCCATATTAGGTGTAGTAAGCACTTCTGAACGGAGCTGTACACACACACACACATGACCTCACCAACCACACCCATATAGGCTATCTGGTCAGAGGAATGCTACCAAGTTTTATGGGTGTGGTTTGTGTAGTTCCAGAACTTGTCTAGTTTTCAGAGTGTTACTTTGTGGAGATAAAAAAGGAAAATACAGACACACACCAAAGCAGTGCTACCTACCAAATTTTATAGGTATAGTTGTGTTGTAACGTACTGAAGGAACTTTGAAATGTAATACAAAATCAAAGTTGGTTGTGGTGAAAAGAATTTGAAATAACATAAAAAAGCTAACATAGTCTTTAATCATTTTTCAACAGAGATCGGTGGCATCATGGCGTGAGCTGGATTGGGTCAAGATGTAGATGGGACCCCAAGTGTTATACAGGCGAAATAAAATTGTCCAGTGAAAAATTCCTTCCATCATCGTATTTTTGGTGCAAAGAAATCGGTAACACGGAAATATAATCGTACAACACATTACGTCAACACATGCATCCCCCATCAATTATAATTATGAGGTGCAGCAAAGTCATACATTTGTTGTTCTCTATTACCAAGAGGATTAGTATGATGGAAGGAAAATTTAGGTGGATAATTTGATTTTGGTTGAACCCCCAAAGTGTCTACCTCGTTGGCCGGTGGTGCTGATGCTTCCCATATTTACTCCTTGATGACTGCCTTGTTCCACCAACAATGTAAGGAGATACTGTCTGTAACTGTTATTATTTTTTATTTGGGAGTAATGGGAACTGGTTTATTAATGTTGAAGTAAGAGAGCTTAATAGTTTTGTAATGTTTATTATAGTAAAATGGAAATGGTTCAGATGTCTGGAATATATTCACAATATTAGTATAGGCTACTGAAATTTACATTTAAAGTATCGGCGTAACTTTGTGAGAAGACTCCACCTCAAAGATGGTGCCTACTTTTTGCCTGGTACCCTACAACCACTTTCAATCAACATTGTTACACTTCTCCATGGAGTAAACTTATTTGAGCCAAATATTTCCTTCTAAGCAATTCAGAGCAGTCAATAAATCCATGTGAATGATGTGATCACACCTCACAGGCAGAGAGAAATGGTTATGTAGACTTTCCCTCAACATTTTATTAATTTCCAAATCTGACTTGTACAGCTGTGTGGGTGCTGAAGTTTTGAGCAAAGGAGTGGCCAGTACTATCGACAGCCAGAATTCTTGTCCACTTTCGTCGCTCCCAACGAACCTTGATGGTCATCTCGTAAGTAGAATATGAGCGAGTTTGTCGAAAAGTAATGTAGGCTAGCGTTTGTTTAAGGGGAGATTCTCTTGTTGGTGAATTGGAAGGTCTCTGATTCCTCCACACTATGCCATGAAACAGAATCTCTTTTAGTAACAATGAGGTGTTTTGTTTCCTGGCATGGTTTGGAGTAGTCAGCAGCCCCCCAATTTACCACCAAGATAATCTTCCCTTAATGACAGTCAAGACTATTTATTATAAATGAATGACTGTTGGGAATATATTGGAATATTGATGTAGTGAAATGATACAACATATGATTTTGGAATATAGGTGAATTAGTTTTTATTTCGTTGCTTTAAAGTCATGAGTAAGTTTATAAAGGAATTGATTAAAGCTCTGAATTACAGTAGTGCAGTGACAGCATTCTGGAGTGTAGGTGGTGTTGGCAGCCCTTGGAGTACCTGTTGGCAAAATTGATGATGCTGAGGCTGGTAAGTATATAAAGGGGATGGTGGTCTACTTGTGGTTCGTTAGAGCATCTTGATTCCTCCAAAATATGCCAGGAAACAGGACCGGATTACCAAAAATAATGGTTGGTTGTTTCTTGGAATAGTTTGGAGGATTTCAGTTGCTCCAGATTTACCAACACTGATCTTCCCCCTGAATTACTGTATTGTATGTTAATGTATCCAAGACATATGTAGGAGAGAAAATAATATGAAGACTGTTATATTATTTATGATGAAATGAGCTAATTGTGATATTGAAAGTAATTGGAAAGAATTGTGGCTAAAGATGAATAGAATTTGTGTTGAAAATGATACAAAAGTAATGATTTGTTTGGAGTGTTCTTGTAGTGATGTGGTTCAAGTAAATTATATTGTAACGTAAATGAACTTTGAAGTGAAAGAATTTGTAATTTAATAATAATGTAAAGAGAAGGATTTTAGTTTCGTTGTAGTGGTAAAACCAAGTGAGACATTGAATGGTGGGAAATGTTAATAATGAATATATTTGTGGTTGGAGAAGACCTATACAGCACTAATGATGAAATTTTATGTTGCAGGTGATGGCGATGTTGCTGTATAGTGGTCTGATGCACCAGTACACACTCCTAACTCTTTATTGGGAGGTCTAGCATTGGGCAGACACGTGTACTGGTGCGGGGCTCCACACTCCTCAAGATTGTACAGTACACGCGCAATCCAATCCAGGTCTCTGAAGTTTGGAATAATTTGACATACCAGTGAACCATTACAACGCTTATCCTGTTTTATAGTAAATTGCTTGAACTCTCTTAATACTCAATCAAGCTATTCAAAGCAAGCCTGGATAGATATGTATTTTGGATTGCGAGTGTACCATTGTCCTATACACACCAACCAACCAACCAGGCTGACTGTGTTGTATATGTGTGTGTGTTTGGTGGTGTGCAGTCTTTGGGAGATGTGACCCCCTTCTCCCTTGGTGCTGGGGACCGAGGGGGAAAGTATTACACTCTGCAGTTACCTGAAGGAACCCCGTTGGGCCCCCTGTATGTATGGGGGGCCCGGGGGTTTCCTAAGGGGGGCTTGCATGAGTGATCTCCAACTTTGCATTGAAGTAGCATATCGTTACTTTGATATGCCCGAATACGAATTTCCAATATATTTTTACTTTTTTTTTTAATAAAATTTAGTGACTGGATTAGGGCAACTTGTTCTCCGGAGACTCTTTGAAGTATCCAATAAAAGGTGTATACTATGAGAGATTTGTTTTTTAACATTTCTGGAGAATAAATATGTACAGTTTGCAGCAAAAGTAGTGTCTACCAAGTTATAAGATTCACAGGTTTGTCCTCAAAATGAATCTATAGACATCATATTATACAATGAAACAAATTGATGAAATGAGTTTAGTAATAATAGAAAAGTTCTAAATATAGTACTAGACTAGTTTTTACTAATTATTACTGTTGAAGTATTGGGCTAGAGAAACTATTATTGATTATGAAGCTACAACATATTAGTTTCTGCTCTACAGTAATAAGAATTATGACCACAGAATTATTTAAATTCTAAATTATTTTGAATTTACTTCTACATAATATTAATACAGTATTACCCACCTAGGTCACTTGAACATTGACCTGTCCTCTTCTTTCTGCAAGGGGGTATACATTTGGTGTGTAGGTGTAGACTTTGGGTGCTCCAAAGATGGGACATCAATCTGTTGAATACATTTAACATCAAGGGGATCTTCTCTTTTTTGATAAATTGGAAGCAAATCACCTCAATATTACAAATTGGAGATCTATTGTTTCATGGGATACTTTGGAGGATTCAGTAGCACTCTAATGTACTAGAAAAGAATCTCCCATTAAAGAAAACCATTATTTACCATACTCGATTCATTCTCAGAAATATCTACTGATGCATTTTCACCCAGCTAAGATTTAAATAGCAATACTTACATGAGGTATTGCTGAGTCAACTGTGTTTGTGTGGGTTGCTTTTCATTTAAGGGGAGAACCTTCCTATGCTGACCACATAATACTCACATGTAGGACTATACACAAATATGCAGACACAGCCACTCACATCCTCCAACCCTACCAACATACTAATGCCTGGTTCACCACAAACAAACTTAAAATAACATCCACCAAGTCAACTGTCACCCTTCTCATCAAATGGAATGCTGAACACCACACCTCACCATAAATAATACACCTATAGCACACACACCCAAAATACTTGGCATAACATACAACAAATCTATGTAATTCAAACAAGATATCAAAAACAAATGCATGCAAACACTTAATGCCCTCAGATCAAACTTGCCAGCATAACAAAGAAACCACAACCACAGTGTACAAACAATATATCCGATCAGTGATGGATTATGCAAGCCACGCCTGGGCCTCAAACCTCACCGAGACTCCTCTCAACACCCTTCAGATCATACAGAATAAAGCCCTAAAGATAATCACAGGCTGTGCAGCCAACAGACCACCTTCACCATGAAACCAAAGTCCTCAAGATCAAGGACCACCTTGACATGAGAGGCACACAAACACTTGCTGCAGCCTCCACAAACCCACTACAATATATGGCAGAACACCCACACATGCCAAGGAACATCTTACACTCTGCCCACCCCAAACTAGTTTCCAGAAAACATATCCATACTCAAATCACTCACACATCCATCCAAACACTCAAGAACAACACTCAAATTGCTTGCACGACCTCCTGACATCCACCCATCTGAATCCTTCCTTCCTCGTGAGGACAAAGTCCATGGCCACCACCAGGCCCTTTTGATATCAGAAGAAGATGGATGGAGCCATTGTAGATGCCTGTCCAGGATGCAACATAGCACCCCATTCTAATAAACATATTATGGAAGACTGCAATGCACACAACCACACTCGCCAACAACATAACATACACTCTCTGAGGGCACTGTGGGAAAGCCCGGTTCAGGCCATGGCCTTTCTCAGGAGCCTGGGGCTGCTCAGCCAGACAGCTTGAGGAACTTCAACAACAACAACAATGAAATGGAAGTCAACTACAGTACATTAACAAAGTTTGTTGCATGAGAATGTTTATTCACAATACTGTACTCTGCCAACTTACAAACACTGCCAATAATGCTGTTAGTTTGTTTACTTTCAAAATTCTATCTCTTTTAACTGGTAAAGATATTTTACTTATCTTTTGAAAAACAAGAGTAATGGGGCAGAGGAAGAGTATATGGAGAATGTATAATCATGAGGAGCGTTGCTGTATAGTTCGGAAACTTGGGCCTTCAAGAAACATTATTAATACTGATTGGTTGTGAGTGAAGAATAAAGAGATACTGTACATGTCTTGTGGCAACTGGAGAGATGAGAGTAAGGTGACTGGTGAATAAGTTTAATTAAGATGTGGACTGAAGGAGCTGAGTACAGAGAAGAGACTGAGATGGTTTAGTCACATGGAGAGATGAGGGGTAAAGCATTAGGAAGGGCTGATGGAGTGGAAGTGACTGTTAATGCCCACCAAGTACACCAAAAAGAGACATGGGAGCAGTGTTAGAAAAATATGAATAACAGAGAAAATACAAAACAGGGGTGATGGACAGGGTTAGTTCAAAGCACATCATTTTTTGTCTTCAAGAGAAAAATATGTTGTTTAATGAATATGACGATTGTACAAATTATTGCCAATGAACAAACCCTTTGTATTACTAAACTTTTAGTTAAGAATACTCACATTTAGTAGATGCGGTCATCGTGTGTATCAAACAGCATTTGGACCAAAGATACTGGCTGATGTCAAGGATGACCAGGCAACAGCAACATACAAGTAGTCTCAGGTGACTGTCACATCCCTGTAATGTCCACTCCTCTGGAAGAAGATAACATTCAAGTCTCCAAATCATTAAAAACACAACACTGGCATTCTTACTCCCTACCGTGTCCATGAACTCATCATAATCACCAATACCCCATTTCCCTTTTATCAAGGAGTGGGGAGGCTCTACCACCAGTGCAGGACCCCCAACAGGCAAGGGGTCCAGCTCTGAACCTTTATTGGGATCACTGTTACAGAGCCGGGTCCCCTACCCTCACTCCCCTCCCTGTATCATTGAAGATACGAGGCTGACTGCACCATCGCAAGAATGGTGGGCAATGGGGACACCACTTTCGACACTAAAATATTCAAGCATGTAATTCATTCAAAACACAATACAGTACTGCTATTTTATATTCCTGCTGTGTCCAAAAATTATGCCAAAATATTCAACCCTCTAAAGTATTCAAAATACAACACTGGCATTCTTAATGGTATATAACACACAGTACTGTACTCACCAGTTACTCATAATGAAGGTACGAGTCCCTAAGAAGACACACACTTCACGAAAGCTCATTACTGCAAAGCAAACCATATCCTCCTTGTAGTCCATGGCATACCCTACCCTCTTCATGGCTGTAGAATCACCGGCTGCTGAACAAGAAAGGTACAAGTCAATGAAAATGATCCAACTAATATTACTTACAGTACTAGAAAACCTGCATTTCAACTAATTTTTCCCAATTTCTTTCTTATAAAGTATTGCTAATTTGCTACTGTACCTACAAACTACTCTGATCACATAATCACAAGCTGCCACAAACATACATGAAGAAAAGATAATTTGATCTCATTTACAAGCAGACTGAAGCACAATATATCTCACAGCAATCAGTTATCATCTGTTTCATGATATTCCAATACTGCAGGACAAGGTTAGGTTAGGTAAGGTCAGTCTAATTTCAAAATGCCCCATTTGAATATGCCCTATCCGAAGAAAATGCCATAGAAAAAAAGTGTCTTAGAATGTTATATATTAGTGGGTAAAGAAGGTAAAAACATCGTAACAGAAAACGGCAATAAAATAGATAATTAGCAAATTTCCATACCCTATAATTATATACTTCATGACTAATTTGCTTTATTTATGTGTGGACATTAGTAATTATATCTATATTATTTATTTCAGGATTTTATGGTAAATATTGAAGAGAAGGCCACTTTCCTGAGTTATATATAAAATAATAAAACAGCTGATTCAAAATGGTGGAGAACTGTCACAGCTATTTATTTTATTTTTTGTATTAGTAGAGAAGTACTGTATTCTTGGCTAGGGTCGCCCAGTGTTACCACATCCGGCTAGGTCCCGGGAATTTGCCCCGATCACTTTATGATAGTTTACACCGGTTATATCCTGGTAGTCTGCCCAGGTTATGTCTCGGTAGTCTGCTGTGGTCTAGGTTAGGTTAGGTCAGGTCAGGTAAGGTCAGGCTAATTTCAAAATGCCCCATTTGAATATGCCCTATCTTGGAAATTGGGCATTTGCGGAGAAAATGCCATAGAAGAAAATAGTCTTAGAATGATCTAAATAAGTGGGTAATGAAGGTAGAAAAACCGTACGCAATAACGGTAATTCATTCAATATTTACCGAAAATAGTCTTAGAATGGTCTAAGTAAGTGGGTAATGAAGGTAGAAAAACAGTAACGTTACGCAATAACGGTAATTCTTTCAATATTTACCAGTGTGTTACGATGGTCCAAAATAGTGGGTAATGATACTAAAATATAAAATATAGGGTAAATATTGAATGAATTACCGTTATTGGGTTCGGTTTTTCTACCTTCATTACCCACTTATTTAGACCATTCTAAGACTATATTCAAATGGGGCATTTTGAAATTAGCCTGACCTAACCTAACCTAGACCGCATCAGACTACCGGGACCTAACCTGGGCAGACTACCGGGACCTAACCTGGGCAAACTACCGGGAAATAACCGTGGTAAAGTACAGAAAATGACCGGGCCAAAGTACTGGGACCTAGCCGGATCTGGCAACACTGCTACAAAACGGTAATTCTTTCAATAAATACCCAATATAGTGAATGAACTACTTATGTAAATTTACCCGCAATAGTAACTAAATAATTACTCAATAATTCAATCACCCGCTTCTTTTCCATTTTTATTTTCCATATTTATTTATTTTGGGTTCACTTAACTCCATTTTTTAATTTTTATTTTGTCTCGTGTAACACCCCAGCATCCAGTCCTCTAATTTCACCATTAAATACAACAAAATAATGAAAATATACCTTAATTAAATAAGACGGGGAATGGAGTTGTTGTTGTGGTTGACTACTAATAAAACATAAACAATAAATTCAGTGTTGCCAGATGTGCTTGACGACGAAATATCCCCATACATTATCAACATCACAATGATTTCCCTTTTTTACCTCATTAATTCCTTGTTATTTTTGTTTTATTTAATACCCTGTTTACTCTTGAACAATCTTTACATACTTGTGCATAATTATTGTGATGCTGTGTACTTCAAAATTCTCTAATAAAACAGATAATATTCCCTGCACCTGGCAACACTGGCCTCCCTTTCTCCTGATGAAAATTTTATAACCATACAGTTATTATATAGCAAATAAACTCTTGCATTCCAATATAGACGCGACAGATTTTTTTTCATTAAACTCAAGTAATAATGCATTAATATTAAGGGTTAAATTTGAGAGAGAGAGAGAGAGAGAGAGAGAGAGAGCAAGTTCCTTTCCATTTCCTGTTAAGACCGGAAGAGTCGGGAAGGATGAGTACATACATATATAGTAGGGTAGGGCAAGGCAAGAGAGGGACAGAGCAGGCCAAGGGAGGGCAAGAAAGGGCAGAAGAGGGGTAAGACAAGGCAATGGAGGGCAGGGAAGGACAGGAGAGGGACAGAGCAAGCAAGGAAGGGCAAGGCAAGAGAGGAACAGAGCAGGCAAGGAAGAGCAAGGAAGGGTAATGGAGGGCAGGACAGAAGAGGGGAGGGGAGAGGAAGGCAGGGATGGGCAAGATAGGGAGGGAAGAGCAAGGAAAGGGAGGGTAGAATAATGCAAGGCAGTCTGAGGTGGACACGCAGGCGCCATTGTCTTTGTTGTTGTTGTTGTTGTGATGGTGACGTCATGCATTACCACACACACACACACGTACGCTTGGAGGGAGGGAAATACCATAATAAAATTCAGTATATACATAATCTTTTCATTTTGGCTTATCACTGGATCTTCTTTATAATATTATCATCTTTATCATCTCCTTAATTCGTCTTGTTAAGGGGGAAGTTTTGTGTTAGTAAAAAATAAGTAAATCTGGAGCAATTGAATCCTCCAAACTATTCCAGGCAACAGAACACCATTATTTTTGTTAACTTGGGCCTGTTTCCTGGCATACTTTGGAGGAATCAAGGCACTCCATTGTACCAAAAGGGAATTACCACATTAATTAAGGGACCCTGTGATGTAGTCAGAAAATTGGAGGTACAGTAAATGAGTCCTTCAAATATTGCCACGAAACACACACACACACACACCTATATGGAAGGAGCTTGTTTCGTGGTATAGTCAGGTGGAATCGGAAGCCTCCAATAATCATACACAAACACAGGGTCCTTAATTAATTCACCTGCCACTAATATGAAAATAAATTAAGGGGAGATTCTCTTGTTTGTCGGTGAATTGGAAGGTCTCTGATTCCTCCAAACTGTGCCACGAAACAACAAATCCCCCATTAAGGACCCTATGATCGTGTATGAAAATTGGTGGCTACTGATTCCTCCTGACCATACCACGAAACAAGATCCTTCCTTATAGGTGTGTGTGTTTCGTGGCAAAATTTGAAGGACTCGTGCATTTATCTCCAATTTTCTGACTACATCACAGGGTCCCTTAACCCAGTCAAAACATAAACAAAACAACACAATCATCACAATTAACTGTGCTTGCGTGAGGTCAGAACGGAAACTTCTTGCATCATCTCTCTCTCTCTCTCTCTCTCTCTCTCAGTACAAACCACAGGCATGGTCGTACACCCTCGGAAGTTCAAGCAAGCAGGAGAGAGAGAGAGAGAGAGAGAGAGAGAGAGAGAGAACAAAGGTCGAACGAGAAAGAGCTCACATTAGGACAGTCATTGGCGGGCGTGACTCAGAGAGAGAGAGGAGGGAGAGGGGAGAGGAGAGGGAGGAGTGAGGGGGAGAGGAAGAGAGAGGGGAGAGGAGAGAGAGGGAGGGGGAGAGGGAGGGGGAGGGGTTAGAGGGAGAGAGGGAGGGTATTTCCTTGTGCTACATATATACATTAAAAATTATATATATATTTTTTTTAGCTGTTGTTGTTTTTGAAATACTACTCTACTTTTTCTTCCTTCTCCTCCATCATTTCTTCTTCCGTTTTCTTTCCCTTTTCTTCCCCCACTTCTCCTCCTCTTTCTCCTTCCTTTTCATTTCCTCCCCTTCTTACCTCTTCTCTTCCCTTCCTCCATCTCCCCCTCCTTCATCTCCTCCTCCTCCTCTCCTTCTCTTCCGTTCCATCTCCTCTCTCCCTCCTCTTTCTCCCCTTCATCTCCTCCTTCTCCTCCTTTTCCTTTCCTTTTCATCTTCCCCTCCTCTTTCCCCCTTTCCTCCTCCTCCTTCTCTTCCCTTCCATATCCTCCTCCTCCTCCTCCTCCTCATCCTCCTCTTCTTTCCCTCCTCTTTCTCCTCGTGAACTTGACCTACTATATTCAAATGTACCATACTCGTGTGTTTGTTGTGTGTTTAAATGAGAACGACTTTAACGGACACAACGGATTTCAACTGACGTAACTGATTTAACGGACATAACGGATTTAACAGACACAACTGATTTAACTACATTACTGATTTAACTGGCATAACTAATTTAAACTGACATAACTGATTTAACTGACATAACGTATTTAGCTAAATTAACTGACATAACGGATTTAAACTAACGTAACTGATTTAACTGACATAACGGATTTAACGGACATAACGGATTTAACTGACATAACGTGCATAATTAAGATATCCTGTTGACTCACTGTTCCTAAACACTCGCATACCTTATTTTTAGAAGAGGTAAACACGACCAATTAAACAAATCCATATCAACTAAGGGAAGATTATTATTATTTTTTTAATGAGTTCTTCAAATATTGCCACGAAACACACACACACACCTATATAGAAGGAGCTGCTTGTTTTGTGGTATAGTCAGGAGGAATCAGAAGCCTCCAATAATCATACACAAACACATGGTCGATCCTTAATTAATTCCCCTGCCACTAACATAAAATTACTTAAAGAGGGAAGGAATGGGAAGGAGAGTGGAGAGAGGGAAGGAATGGGAAGGAAAGTGGAGAGAGGGAAGGAATGGGAAGGAAAGTGGAGAGAGGGAAGGAATGGGAAGGAAAGTGGAGAGCTTAAGGGAGATTCTCATAATTGTTGCTGAATATATATTGGAAGGTCTTTGCTGATTCCTCCTAACTATGCCACGAAACAGAAGATCCCCTGTTAGTATAATTGAGGATGGCTGCTTCCTGGCATAGTTAGGAGGAATTAGTAGCCTTCCAAATTACAGTACCCCCCTTCCCTCGCCCCCTCTGGCTCCCCCCACCCCCATTTTCACTACGTCACTGGGTACTCTGATTTTTATTTTATCTTTATTATTATTATTATTATTATTATTATTATTATTATTTGGGAAGGAAACCCTCTTTAATACATGTTTTGTTGAAGATAACTGCGAGCTCTGCGCTGTTTATTCTGTAGCAAATCTTTTCTAATTTACGAATTATTTTCTTAATATTGCTGGGGAGATGGAAAAGCAAATTACCAAGAGAGTTTATTGGCCTGACGTTTCGGCTTTCTCTAAAAGCCATTCTCAAAGGAATGAGTGTCTTACAGGTAACAGGTATATTTATAGTCCCTGAGTAAAGGTATACTGCGCCCTGATTGGCTGTTAGCAGTCCCGCTTGATTATGTGCGTACTGCGCCCTGATAATAATAATAATAATAATAATAATAATAGTTACAACAACAACAATAATAATAATAATAATAATAACAATAATAATAATTACAATAATAATAATGACAACAATGATAATACTGCGCCCTGATTGGCTGTTAGCAGTCCCGCTTGATCATGTGTCACCTCTGGCTTGACCCACGTTGTTGTAGCCTGGCGGAGCGCCTGATTGGGAGATCTGGGTCTGGGTTAGCTGGGTTTTCTGGTGGTCTTACAGGGATACCTACAGCTACCGGG
>JAWQEG010002663.1:440000-490791 GCA_033782935.1 Petrolisthes cinctipes | reverse complement strand
ATCTGTCTATTCAATCCCTACGATGGAAATGACGGGAAAGAAAAGAGTGGAGTGATAGATAATATGGAAGAGGGGGAATATAAGGGGGATGAGGAGGGATGGAAAGAGAGCGTGAGTGAGTATTAAAAGATGGAAGGAGAGAGAGAGAGAGAGAGAGAGAGAGAGAGAGAGAGAGAGAGAGAGAGAGAGAGAGAGAGAGAGAGAGAGAGAGAGAGAGAGAATGAGATAAAAGATGGACGGGAAGAAGCAAGAATGTGAGGTAGCCAAGAGAGAATGAGAAGAGGAAAATATAAAGACACAATAAATAAATCGAGGAGAAAAGAAACTAATGATAAAAAAAAAAAAAAAAAAAAAAAAAAAAAATAATAATAATAATAATAATAATAAATAAAATAAAAGGAGAGACGGAATGAGACAGAAAAAGAATAAGAACGAGAGACAGAAGAAAGAGAATGAGACAGAAGGGAAAGAACGAGAGACAGAAGAAGAAAGAGATTTAGATAGAAGAAGAAAGAGAATTAGACAGAAAAAGGGAAAGAATGAGAGACAGAAGAAAGAGAATGAGACAAAAGGGAAAGAACGAGAGACAGAAGAAAGAGAATGAAACAGAAGAAAAATGGGTAGCAGATGCCTCGACCCCGTTGAAAATGTGTCTAATAATCATTTCGACACGGGATCACACCAACCTCAGAAATGCCAAGAGAGGAATTTAATCAGAGGGAAGTCGTGCTGAGCTTAAGAAAAAAAATTGGTGGTTAGTGAGTCCTTCAAACATTGCCACGAAACACTATCTATACACCTATACATTAAAGGATCTTGTTTCGTGGCACAGTCAGGAGGAATCAGAAAAAGCCATGCACCAAGTCTCATACACGATCACAGGGCTTCTTAAAGGACCCTGTGATCGTGTATGATGAGATTTGGAGGCTTCTGATTCCTCCTAACTATGCCACGAAACAATATCCTTCAATGTAGGTGATGGTGTTTCGTGGCAATGTTTGTAGGACTCACTAACCTCCTCCAACTTTCTGACTTAATACCACCAGGCCTGAGGATTTGATTGCCACCTCTCGTATGATCATTCAACACTTTTCTCTATGTGTGTGTGTGTGTGTGTGTGTGTGTGTGTGTGTGTGTGTGTGTGTGTGTGTGTGTGTGTGTGTAATTGATACTGTTGTTACTTTACTGGTGGATTGTGTTTTGTTTACATAATTTTGTCGTCCGTGTTCTTGTTATTTATTTTGTTATTATTATTATTATTATTATTATTATTATTATCATTATTATTATTATTATTATTATTATTATTATTATTATTATTATTATTACTACTACGACTATTCTTATTATTAGTATTATTTATATTTTTATTATTATTATTATCAATCCTCAAAGTTTCCTTGCGCAACAAAAGCATTTTCTACCTTCTCCACTTTCCTCTGTATAACTTTATTCTCTTCCAGCTTGGAGATACCATATCATTTACTGGATATAATTATAAATTCCAAAGAGAGTAGCATAAGTTAATAATTACAAGGCATATTTTTTCTCTATATTTAGGTACTTTATTATAAAATGTGTATATTCCTTCTTGATCATACATTGTGTAAACAAACAAACCTTATAATGTTATGAAAAAACATTAATAGAGTCAAATCTGAGTTTACATAAAATTTTTGGTATTCATTCTATCGCCAAATGCTATCCTCAATGTTTGAATATAGTCATAATAACATGTCTAACAATTTCTTTCTTATGTTTCTGTAGACCACCACTAACTCTAATCATGTTTACAGGTCGCCCTCGCTTCGACTTCTACCGTGTACGTGCGACGGATCCTCGGCCGTGTCACATCTGCGGCAAGATCTACAAGAACGCACACACGCTGCGTACACACATGGAAGACAAACACTCCAACTGTAATGGGTTCCGGTGTGTGTTGTGCGGCACTGTGGCCAAATCCCGCAATTCCCTCCACTCCCACATGAGCCGTCAGCACCGTGGGGTCAGCACCAAGGACCTCCCTCTGCTGCCCATGCCTGCCCCCTGGGACCCCGAGATGGCCGCTAAGTACATCCAGATCGTTGGTGGCGTTGGTGAAGTGGTGAGGCAAAACTACCGCCGTCCTGACCGAGACAACAACTCCAACAGTGACAACGGGTCCACCACATCAGCCTCCCGCGACACCAGAGAGCTAGACAACATTCCAACTTCACAGGAGAACGGTGGCCTCTACACCAAGTCAGAATCAGGACACCGAGGGGACACTGACGACGGCCTCATCAAGGAACAACAACGTCGGCCTTACGATGCCATCAGCCGACACTTGGATATGTACACGGGGGCCAAGCCAGCGGGGGCCTCACTCCTCGACACTTATCTCCAGATGATGCGAGCCTCAGGGATGGACTTGGCTTCTCCCGTCATGGACCCGCTTCACGAAGAGAGGAAGTATCTTCACGCTCACGCTCGGCCACTCGGTGGAGGTGTGTTGGATCTCACGCGTCCTGAGCTGATCCGAGGGAGTGCATCCCCCCGTGACCGTGATGAGGACATGGGCGGTGGTGGTCATGCTTCAGACGGCTTCAGTGAGGACGAGGCGGGCAGTGTAGGGAGAGAGGGGCGACCCAAGCACAAGTTGAGTGGTGGTGCTACAGTGGTGACGGTCACCCCTCGTTCCCCGGAGCCTTCAGACACCGAGGACGATGCCAAGTGGGCAGTGCAATAGTGACCCACCCCCCAGGCAGCCAGCCAGCCGTGCAGCGTCACACAGCAATCACAGCAGTGGTACAAATAACACAGTGAATGCAACAGAATAGCAAATGGAGTGTGTCGGTCGGGCAGGGTGTGTGACTGACCACCTGGTGGGTGTGTGGGTAGGTGTGTGGGTGTGTGTGTGTGGGTGGGTTGAGATCACTCCTTGCCGCCCGTGAGCCGCCCTTGATCGTGCCCCTCCCTCCTCTTTCCCTCCTCCTCCTCCACTAGCTCGCCTTCTCACCTCTGCCCAAACTCCTTCTCCATTCAATCCCCCCACAGTGCCCTTTCAATTACTACCCTTACTAAGTTTCCCTCCCTCCATGACGGAATATTACAACTAACACAAAATTGGCCCCTTCAAACAAACACACGAGTGGTCTAAATTTACTTAGGGATAAATATTCACCTTGACCACTGCAGTAGTCCCATGGTGTCCCCGGTGGATGTGTAAGAAACAGACAAGGGAAGGACAGGAAGGTTTAGGGGCTGAGACACGGACCAGAGATAGGGGTCAGAGACAGGGGCCAGGGGTAAAGATAGGGGACAGGGGCCGGGGCAAGGGACAGGAAGTAGACACAGGGACAGGGGCCAGGGGTAGAGACCAGGGCTAAGGACAAGGACAAGGGTCAGGGGTAAAGACGAGGGCTAGGGACAGGGGCCAGAGGTAGAGATCAGGGCTAGGGACAGGGACAGGGACAGGGGTGGCTCACGTCTTCAGCATGTTGTCTAGTTCTCAGGGAAATGTCGGGTTTTACTCCCTTCCTGTACATAGAAATAAATAATAAATGAATACTTTCACTCAGGATGGCGGCAATGTGGGTGTTGTTGACCTCCCGCCCACGCCCACCACGCCCACCACGCCGCCCACCACACCCTACCATTACTTACGGTTTCACACGCCCGCACGCCCGCACTCACGCACGCCCTTCACGTACTCTAGTGCACGCCCTGCACCATGGACACGTGCACGTAACTAACTGGAAGTGTTGTGTAGCAGTCGCCTCAATGTTTATAAAAATAATGGTCAAACCCGATGGTGCCCTCTCTTGGTGCTTAGGATTTTTGCATTAATTAAGCTATATAAAATGATGACGGTCTGGCTTTTCCTCTCAGTTGTTGGACGGTGCTGGAGGTGGCCACACGCGCCTCTTTGTAGCTCACTGTCTTCGATTGATTAATACATGTGTTACATTCATTTACAGATTAAATTAAATCAAGCACATACAGTTCTTGAGATACGGATAAATTTGAAGTCACTAATCATATATAATCGAATAATGGACTATAAACATTACAAAATAAAGGCCATTGGTTATTTTTTAGCAATGTCGATGGCTAAGACGATATATATGCATTCATCGTACCAGCCAACGCCTGCAACACGATATCTATTGTATATGGACCATGGTGTTTACGATGACTAGTGAGCTATGAAGGGTTCGGACGAGGCTTATCCACCAAACACCCCGTCAAGTTAAAACAAAACACCCAAAAGTCAGACTAAGACACAGTTACAATGCTCTCTCACTCAACTCAACTCAACTCAACTCAACTCAACTCAACTTACACTCAGCAGCAAGAATTATTAAGCTTTCTATTTAATTAAAAAAATATGAAAAATGTTTTAACACAGCCGACTCAAGCTCTCTAGGCCACCAGTGCACAAACAAATAAATAAACAAACAAACAGAGAAATAAACAATGCATCACGAAGCAAGCAAGCAAGCCAGCAAGCAAGCCAACAAGCAAGCAGCTTTTCAAGGCACCAAAGGGAACAGCCATGCAATGTTGTCCCTCCCCCCCATCACAATGCAACACCATGCAACAACAACAACAACACTTACTTACTCACTTATGTATCCTCACAACAACAACACAAACACCAACACAAACAACAACACAACACAACACACAACAAACACAACAACAACACAAAACAACAACAACACTCACTCACTTCTGTATCCTCACAACACCAACACAAACAACAACACAAACATCAACAACAACACCAACATCAACAACAACATCATCTTCTTAATCATCATCAACATTTTCTTCTTCTTCATTATGATCTGTCCAGTCAGTGAGATAATAAAGTAATCATATAGGACTCACAGACAGACAGACAGACAGACAAGACAAGACAGACAGACAAACGAACGAACGAATGCTCAGCTGCAAAACTCAAAACAAAACAAACAAAAATAAATCCCAGTGTTGTCAAGTAAGTAAGTAAGTGAGTGAGTCAGTCAGTCAGTCAGTCAGTCAGTCAGTAAGTCAATCAGTCATTTTTATAAGCCAATCAGTCAGAAGTTTAAAGGAATTTTGTTGAGTTCATTTTGACAGTCACTCAGTCAATCAGTCAGTCAGTCAGTCAGTCAATCAGTCAGTCAATTACAAATCTAAAGGAATTGTGTGAAGCTCATTTTGACAACACTTTTATAAGCTACAGTCAGTCAGTCAATTAGTTAGTCAGTCAGTCAGTCAGTCAGTCAGTCAGTCAGTCAGTCAATTACAAATCTAAAGGAATTGTGTGAAGTTCATTTTGACAAAATTTTTATAAGCTACAGTCAGTCAGTCAATTAGTCATTCAGTCAGTCAGTCAGTCAGTCAGTCAACATCGTCTCATGCAGCATACCGTACCGTAGAACAAGGGTATTCGTTATACATATAAACAAACAGACTCGTGGTACTGCACATGCGCGTTCTGTGGGATGTTGTGGCGGGAATCTCATATTTATGTATTTCTTAATAATGACTAAATTAATCTCATACAACATCTAACTATAATAATGTTCAGACTACAGGGGGTCATACAATCTTTTTTATTAATGACAAGTTAAATTATTTCATGCAACACTTAACTATAATAACACACACACACACACACACACACGTTCTTTTACTGTACCACGGGTCTGTCGGTCTGTCTGTCTGTCTGTGTGTCAGTTTCTATACAAGAGATGGAAGAACAACCCAGGAATTTCTCAAGAGCCCGCTAGATGTGGTGTGATGGAAGATTTTCAGCTTTTTATGCAGTAGTGAGTTAGGGGTAGTGAGTGAGTGAGTCAGTGAGTAGGTCCGGGTGAAGAAGAAGGACTTAAGGGACCCTGCGATGTAGTCCGAATATTGGAGACAAACGAGTCCTTCAATCATTGCCACGAAACACCATCTATATAGAAAGAGCTTGTTTCGTGGCATAAGTCAGGAGGAATCAGAAGCCTCCAAGTCTCATCCACAAACAATCACAGGGTCCTTAAGGGGAGGATCTCTTTCTGGTTAATTGGAAGGACTACAGATTCACTCCAAACTATAGCAGGGAAACAAATCACCCCAATGTTACAAATAAGATATCTATTTTCGTGATATCGTTTGTGGGAATTGGTACTTTTCCAATTTACCAAAAAGATATTCTTCCCCTTAAGCATAGTCAACTAAAATAGAATATGATAATGAATGAATGAATGAATAAATGAATGAATAAATGAATGAATAAATGAATGAATGAATGAATGAATGAATGAATAAATTAATGAATGAATGAATGAATAAATTAAAGAATGAATGAATGAATGAAAGAATGAATGAATGAATGAATGAATGAATGAATGAAAGAATGAATGAATGAAAGAATGAATGAATGAATGAATGAATGACCCTTACAATCTCACTACTGCACAATGCCTAAAATCTTAGCTAACTTTTCATCACCTCGAGTACATATCTTGTCTAAAGCTGGTATCACACGGGCCTATTTTCCTCCGTCCTGTCCCCCATCTAAGTCTTCCTCCGTCCTCCAACCCCCGTTTTAATTAAGAGGTGTAGAGGACAACGAGGAATCTAAACGAAGCAAATTTTAGCTCTAGATTGGAGGATGATGGAAGGAAAACGGAGGAAATAAGGACCAGTGTGATAGAAGCTTATATTAATTAAAGGGGAAGTACAGTGTTGGTAAATCTGGAGCAACTGATTCCTCCCAACTATTCCAGGCAACAGGATACCATTATTTTTCTTGATGTGGGTCTGTTTCCTGGCATACTTTGGAGGAATCATCATGGCACTCCAATGAAACCAAAGTGAATTATAACCCTCCTTTAATGTTTTCAATCTCATCTTGCCTCAGCTACAAGTACAACCAACAAACTCTTCATCATATCACACATACATAATAATTTTCTTACTATTTTCTCAACGTCAAACAAAAACAAAACAAAACAACTTTATTTTACTAAAGAATTGACCTGTTACAACTACAATTACAACAACAACAACTACTACTACTACTACTACTACAACTACTACTACTACTACAACTACTACTACTATGACCAATCCAATTCAGTCCCTCTTACAAAACAAAACAAACAGATACTTTGCTTTTATAACACTAACTTGCCTTTACCTCTAAATATATAATAATCTTCCAGTACACAAATAAACAAACCTTATCGTTGCTGCTAACTTATCAAGGCAGCTTTAACATGATATACAAATACAATAATATTTTCACTTGTTCAATCTACTACAACAGTTTGCCTCCTTCTCTATTGTCACTCCCTTTCCAGTTCGTGTCATTACAAAAGGGTACATACATACATCCATCCATACATACATACATACATTACACTGGTGCTTGTTTCCTCCGTTCTCCGCCTCTCAACCTCCATTCTAAGGCCAGATTTGTTCCGGTTGTGCATCACGGGTATATTTATATCCTCAAACCTTCTGGGAACAGGTTGGAAAAGGAGGAGGAGGAGGAGACAGAGGAGGAGAAGGAGGAAGCCTTAGAATGACCTGAGAACGAAGGAATATACAACCAAGCGCTGGTGTGTGTGTGTGTGTGTGTGTATGTATGTATGTGTGTAGCCAGTACCCGTTGAAAAAAATGAAAACACTCACACCATACAACACACAGGTAACCCCAATGATTGTTTACTTAGGTTCGTGTCTGTGAACTCTCCGTCCAGCCAGGGTATAACTCACCCCCGCCACACACAGTCAGCTCAAGTCGGGACTCTGCTCAGTACAAATCAGTCAGTCAGTCAGTCAGTCAGTCAGGTGCCGAGGCTTGGGCTGCCCCCGTCTTGATCTCACTGTATATATAGAAATGATAAAATGATACTCCGCCAGTCACTCTACAAGCAAACAAGCAAGCAAGCAAGAACACATTGTATGATCCCCTCCCTCCCTCACCCACACACCCACCCCTTTTACAAGCAAGGACATATGTATAATCCCCCCCTCCCTCCCCCCACAGTGCCCACACCAACTTTACCAACCCCCACACCCACCCATTTTTCAAGCAGGGACATATGTATAATTCCCCCACACCCACTTTACCACCCACCCATTTTTCAAGCAGGGACATATGTATAATTCCCCCACGCCCACTTTACCACCCACCCATCCGCCCACTTTACAAGCAGGACACACACATGTTTTCTCACCCACCCATCCCACTCACTGTACAAGCAACAACATGTAATTATAATCCCTCCATACCCACACACACTTTACAAGCAAAAACACACATGTCTATTCCCCCCTCCCTCACACACACACACACAATTTACAAGCAGAAACACAATGTCTAATCCCCCCCTCCCTCACACACACACCCAATTTACAAGCAGAAACACAATGTCTAATCCCACCTCTCTCACACACCCACCCACTTCACAATGTCTAATCCCACCTCCCTCACACACACACACACCCACTACACAAGCAAAAACACAATGTCTAATCCCACCCCAGCCATCCCCACCTACACCTCCAATCACTCCTGTTGCTCTTTTGTATCGTCACACTTTGTACTCACGTGTATGTTTGTTTCTGGTGAACTCTGGTGGTGGTGTGAGTAAACAATGAAGGAAGGAAGGAAGGCATTACTCTACACTTCTACTATAATAATAATATCCTTTAAGTGAAGCAACCTTTTGTGTTCAATTTGGAGTCAATATAAGCCTCCAAACTCAGCTATAAAACACATCCCCCTCTATAATTCCATATGGAGGGGGTTCTGTTTGTTTCCTGGCATAGTTTGGAGGAATCAGTAGCCTTCCGATATTCCATAAAAGGTTACTCCCCTTACGATCATATAACTTAATAATAATATGTGTGTATTGGAGTGCAGTTAAGAGGGGGGAGTATACTGTTGGTACTTTGGAGCGTCTTGATGCCTCCAAAGTATGCCAGGAAACAGGATCACATTAACAAAAATAATGGTGGCCTGTTGTTGCTTGGAATAGTTTGGAGGAATAAGTTTCTCCAGATTTACCAACACTGTACTTCTCCCCTTAATAGAAAGGTAGGACAGTGCAATTGGAAAAATGTGGGGGTCAGTTAAATTGGGGGCAGTTGATGGGGTAAAAGGTGGGGGGGTCAGTTAATGGAGATAAAAAGGGGCAGTAATTAATGGGGGTAAATGGGGCAATGATTAATGGGAAGAACAAGGAGAGGGGGAAATTAATGGGAAGAAATTGGAGAGGGGGCAATTAATGGGGAGAAAAGGGAATGGGGCAATTAATGGGAAGAAATAGGAGGGGGGGCAATTAATGGAGAGAAAGGGGAGAGCAGTACTTAATGGGGACAATACAGGAGGCAGTAGTTAATAGGGAAAAGGGGGTCAAGTAAAAAACAAAAATGGGAAAAGTGGGACAGGTTCAAAACAAAGGGGGAAAGGTTAAAAAAAAAAAATGTGGAAAAATAGGAGGGAAAGAAAAAGGAGGCAAGAAGAAGGAGATAAATAGAGTATAATACCTTCCTTCCTTCCTTCCTTCCTTCCTTCCTTCATCATGTTACCCATACCACCACCACCACCACCACCACTACCACCAATATCACCACAAATTAATTATGTATGTTAGTGAGTACTGAGTTGCCAAGGGTTTAATTAATGCAGGTGTACAGATGTTTGTTTGTTTTCATTAATGGTTCAATACAATTTTGGTATAATGGAGCACCTTGATTCCTC
The DNA here is from genome assembly GCA_033782935.1 of Petrolisthes cinctipes. Lineage (NCBI taxonomy): Eukaryota > Metazoa > Arthropoda > Malacostraca > Decapoda > Porcellanidae > Petrolisthes > Petrolisthes cinctipes. The sequence goes on along the minus strand of JAWQEG010002663.1, from coordinate 481,055 downwards.
CACATTATGTCAAGAAAAAGGGCCACATTAACAAATATAAATGTTGTTTTTCATTAATTAAGGAAAAAAGAATACATTTTTGGTATATTGGAGCAACTTGATTCCTCCACATTATGTCAGGAAACAGGGCCACATTGACAAATATAAATGTGGTGTGTTGCTGATAATAGTTTGTAGGAATCAGTTGCTCTAGATTTACCAACACTGTCTCAATTAACCCTCTTGTAGGAATGGGAGTCAGTTTTTGTTTTGTTTTGTGTTGTTGTTGTTGTTGTTTTGGGGTGAATTGGGGGGTGCTACTGGTTCCTCCAAACTGTGCCAGAGTAGGTGATTTGGAGGGACACTGATTCCTCCAAACTGTGCAAGAAAACAACACAGACTCCTTCAGTATGTATTTACGAGTAGGGGACCTGTTTTGTTGAGGAGTTTGGAGGACTACGTAGACTCCAATTCGGGAGTTTAGGGCGCTACGGATTCCTCCAAAGTATGCTACAAAACAACAGATTCCCTCATAATGAAGAAAATGTCCGTTTCCTGGCAAGCATTGTCTGAAGGAATCATTAGCACTCCAATTCACCCTAAAACAAACGACGACTGACTTAAGGAGGAATAAGATACCTTCGGCTATTTATTGAAGGTTATTACGTCCTCCAAACTGTGCCACAAAACAGCACCTATACTGAGGGAACCTGTTTCGTGGTATAGATTGGAGGATGCAGTAGGCCCCAAGAAAAAATAAATAAATTATAAAGACTGGCAGGCCCTCTACTCGACCAGCCAGACATTTTATTTTATTTTGTTTTCTTCTTCAACTGTACAGCACTTGCAAACACTCAGGATATTTCACATCTGTACACCTGCTAATGAAAAAAAATATATATCATTAAGGGGATAGTAAGTAGTATACATGTTTGGTTTCATTAGAGCATCTTGATTCCTCCACCAAAAAAAAATATATAAAATAAAATAAGTATGCCAGGAAACAGAGCCAGATGAAAAAATGATAATGGTGGTCTGTCTGTTTCCTGTCATAGTAGTTTGGTGGAGGAATGAGTTGCTCCAGAATAATTATACCACCAATGAAGAACACTGTACAATTGCCAGCACTTATAACTGGTACAGGAGAAATGGACTGATAACACTGATTGTACCATTTATAAGTGCTGGCAACTGTACCATACTACCCCCTTAATTAAAACCCTGGATGATAAATAAATACATAAATAAATCAATAAAAAATAATACTAATACAAATAATAATGATGATGATGATGATGATATTTACAGATAGTCAGTCAGGTAGTAATTCAGGTAACCAGATCCCATAATATTATTTTTGTAATGTGTTAACACGATGTTCTCAGCCATTCCAGTTGTATGGTTAAAAAAACTGTTCTGTCCAAGTCATGTTGTCTCGGCATTTTGAAGGGGGTGCTACTCTTGATGGGGTCACTGAGGATTTGGAGGGTTAGGGGGGGAAGGGGGGGGGTTTGTTTGCTGCTGGTACCTCCAAACTATGCCACCAAACGGATCCTACATTGGTATAATAATGAATTGAAGTCGTTTGTTTCGTGGCATAGTTTGGAGAAAGATTCATTCCTCCAAACTATGCCACGATACGGATCTTACATTGATGATATTATCTTTGTATGGGGTCATCTGTTTCGTGGCATAGTTTGGAGATTGATTCCTCCAAACTATGCCACCAAACAGATCCAACATTGGTGACATAGAGGTGGTCTGTTTCGTGGCATTGTTTGGGGTAATTAGTCATACACCCTCCATCCCACCTGTACACAAGAGTTGACCCCCTATAAGTGCAGCTAGTCAAGGATTCCATTATAACAGAAAACACAATCGGTGTGCTTTTTAGGATGCACTTCCACTATTGCTTAGCAGGTACATTGAATAAGCGATAAACTGTATATTTAACTCTATAGAGATTATATAATAAACACGTGGCCTGCGCGGCAGTAGGAACTGTAGTGTCTACCTCATAGTTGTACAGTAGTGGGTGTTGGTGGAGGCAAGGCAATCACTACCACTACTTACCACTACCACCACTATTACCACTATTACTACTACTACTACTACTACTACTACTACTACTACTACTACTACTACTATCATGACCCTCCCAGTCACTCATACCTTGGGATTCACTTATTGTTGTGAAGAAATGTGACGAGGATCCTGTGTGCATCTTTCCTCTGTCTGTGTGTGTGTGTGTGTGTGTGTGTGTGTGTGTGTGAAAGAAAGAAAGAAAGATACAGACAGAGAGGGAGTGGGAACAAGATGTAAAGAGAATCATTCCTTGAGAGGACTGAAAGGTGTGTGTAGTAAAGGATGTGTTAGAAGTGGTGGTGGTGGTGGTGGTGGTGGTGGTGGTATATGTCCAGTTAACACCAGGTTGGGACACAAGCATTAACGCTGACAGAAGGGAAGGAAGGAGGGGGGGAGGGGGGGCAACGTCCATAAAAGGAGGTTATTATAAGGTGGGACTCGTGACAGCTTTGACGTAATACACAACAACAGGGCCCCCAATTTTGTCAGCAAGTGTCCCCACCTGTTGTGTGTTTATTATGTGGACTTGGTGGGTGTTGTTTGTTGGTGTTAGTGGTGTTGTTGCCTTGACCGACCATCCACACCCTCACCCCGCACAGTGTCGGGTAGTGTAGTGTAGACCATAATAGTTAGCCATATTGTTAAAACTTAAGTAAGGCACCGGTAGTTGTTGTTGTCTGTTGCAGCAGCGGTTTGGTGATGACGCGGTCCGAATTACTGACACAGCAGCCGTGATGTGAGTGAGGGTGATAAAAAGGTACGCGTGCGCCCGCCCCAAGTGTGTGTGTGTGTGTGTGCACCGTGGTTAAACAAACAAACAAACAAAAACAAACAAACAGCTGCAGGGAACTCATACGGTCGTCTTCTGTTGTCGTCGCCTGCCCCACCACCCCTGCACCCACCACCACCTGCCTCCACTCTCTATCTCTCTCTGCTCCACGTGTGTACAACCAATAATAACATCAACAACAACAACAACAATAATCCACTTTGTACTCACGTGAAATATACTACCACCCTGGTACACAGAAAAAAAGGAAAATATAAACCTACTCTCTTGTTTGTTTGTTCCGCCAATGAAAGAGAGAATCCATGAGGGACTTACAACCTACTCTGTGCATATGTGTATCAATAATCATCCTGGTACTCGGAAAACAAAAATGTACCAATTCTTTTTTTTTTTTTTTTTTTTTTTTTTACACCATGGTACCAGTATCGTTCGCCTGGTTCAGTCCCATTGTGGTGGTAACATACATACATACATACATACATACATGAAGAGAGATGTTTCCAGGGACTTGTTGTGTGGTGTATAAATAATAATAATAATAATGTGTGTACTGTTGACAAGGGTGAGTTAGGTCCCATCTATGCAAGAAATGGGCAGAGGTGTGTGAGAGTGGAGAGGGAAATAATTATGTGTGGCGAAGAAGGCGGTATTTATATATAGGGAGATTTGTACCCCGCATGCAGTACTGTATAGGTGAGGTCGGGCCAGGTCAGGATGTAATCATGACCAACCTGCCATGTTCTCAGCAATACCAGTGACCCAATACGCACCCCAGCCTCACCCCCTCTATAGAATAATAATAATAATAATAATAATAATAATAGTACTAATAATAATATCCGACTATGTCCCCCCAGCCATATGTTCAATAATATGAATGATGATGATGTATGTATGTACCTGTTTTTCCTCTCCCCCCAAAGCGGTCAGTCAGTTCCCTATACCCAACCAACCAACCAACCACTTATACAGCCATCCAGTCAGCAAACCTCGTCCAGTATGTTGGTCGAAGTGTGTGTGTGGCTGCATGTGTGTGTGTTGGTGTGTGGCTGTGTGTGTGTGGCTGCATGTGTGTGTGTTGGTGTGTGGCTGCATGTGTGTGTGTTGGTGTGTGGCTGCATGTGTGTGTGTTGGTGTGTGGCTGCATGTGTGTGTGTTGGTGTGTGGCTGTGTGTGTGTGTGTTGGTGGTGTGTGTAGGACTGACTGACTGGCCGCAACAACCAAGCAGTATTCTCCACCTGAGTATTCACCCACACCTGATAACAATAGTCCAATAGTGAGCCAAGCTAAGCAACCCACGTCTTTCCATAGAAGTATTACTAGCCGTGTAGACCGAACCGAACCGACCGACCGACCGCTGTGGTGAGGCTGAGGGGCGACTTGGGTCCTTCAAATGGTGCTGGGGTAGGTTAGTTAAGGGGGGGATTAGTATACTTTTGGTACATACATTGGAGTGCCTTGATTCCTCCAAAGTATGCAAGGAAACTAACTAACCGGAGGACCAGATGAACAAAAATGAAGGGTGTCCGGTTGGTTAGAATAGTTTGGAGGAATATGTTACTCCAGATATACCAACAACACTGTACTAACCCCTTAAGGGACCCTGTGATGTAGTCAGAAAATTGGAGATAACTGAGTCCTTCAAATATTGCCACGAAACACACACACCTACTGTATAATATGGAAGGAGCTTGTTTCATGGCATGGTCAGGAGGAATCAGAAGCCTTCAATTTTCATACACGAGCACAGGGTCCTTAAGTGTTGCACCTTCTCTCCTTCCTTTTTTCCTTCCTTCCTTCCTTTCTACCCGTCCGTGGGAGAGGGGGGGAACGCCACCACTCCCACGATGGGGGGTCGGAGGGTGAGGTGGGGAAGGTGGGAAGGAGAGATATGAAATGATTGAAGTGGTGGTGACCATACAAGACAAGATATGTTGTGTCTCTAACCCCATAGGAAAAAAAATGACATAGAGAGTAAGTTATATTAATTAATGGTTCTTCTATTTAAGGTACATACATAAAAATAACTGCTAGGCCTACTTAATCTTATCTAGGTTGGTGGTAATGGCATGCCCAATTAGAGCCCAAGCAGGTTTGGTTTGTACGGTAGAGAGAGAGAAAATGCTGACGGTATTAAGTTGTCAGCGATGCACACTTGTATGGAGAATCAATCAATGTTCAGAATTATTTTTATTTTTACCAAGCAGAATATATGTAATAATGTATGTTTTTATTACCAAGCAGACTGTAATTTATAATGTAATAATAATGTTCATACTTTGTTTTATCAGCAGCAGACTGTAACTATAATGTAATAATGTAGTCTTTGATTATCTTTCATATAAAAACGAATTACTATGTTTAGGTTTTATCTTTTAAGTATTTTTTTTTTTTTTTTTTTTGTATTGCATTGGCTAAGTTATGGACATATGTGTTATTTTTAAGTTTAAGTGTAACAGATCTTAATTAATTTTATATTTTGTTGGTACTATAATAATTGTTACTTTACCGAATTAGCGACAATGCTTATTTTTTTAAGCTTAAGTTTACAAGTTCCTAGATATTAGACATGTCAAGCAAAAGGGTAACAGCAGCAAGTGGAGAGAGAGAGAGAGAGAGAGAGAGAGAGAGAGAGAGAGAGAGAGAGAGAGAGAGAGAGAGAGAGAGAGAGAGAGAGAGAGAGAGAGAGAGAGAGAGAGAGAGAATAATAAAAATATACAAAGTTCATGGGTGACTTTCAAAAGACTTAACTATACTCTTTAACTTGGGTCAATCAAAGTCTCAATTATATTTTTCTCAAAGTTTCGCGAAGAAAAATAAAAAAATAAGTATATTACACGTTCTCCTAAAGTGACACTAAGCTAATTTGTGAACTGTGAGCAAAAGAAATGAAAAAAAAAAAAAAACAAGAAATGAAATAAAAACAGTAATTAACCTAATCCAACTCAACAAACCAACAACATCAACAACACAACTGCTACTAAGACCACTAAATAATAATAATAATAATAATGATGATGCACCAGGAGAACTTAATACAAAATGAGATTAATTAATTACCATAAGACTGATACCCAGACAGACACCCACTGTACAGTATATGCAAAAAGGCCTCTCTTCCTCCTCCTTATCCTCCTCCTTCTCCTCTTCCTCCTCCTTCTCCTTCTCCTCCTCCTTCTCCTCCTCTTCCTCCTCGCTGGCTGACCCCCAAGTGATCTTTATCCGAATTGTGCCGCTTCCAGTGTTTTTATTTTGCTACACAACCAGGCCCTCAAGCGGTCGCCAAGATAACTAACGTGCCAAGCAAACATTGTTGATAGTTTTGTCTCCCAATAGTTTGATATCATTTTTTTGTTTCCTCATAGGCTGTTCTGGTTGTTAATAATAATAATAATAATAATTGTCTACCATTTACTACTCATCACATGAAACAAAGCAAACAAATAATACTATTATTAATCAACTAATGTGCAGAGTATGCAATGCAATGTTTTTTTGTGTTTTTTTTTTTCAAAGAGGTTTTTCTTTTGTTTTGTTGTTGTTACATTGTGGGTAGAGGCTTCCTGGTGAGCTCAATGTGTAATAAATATTATAATATACTGTAGGAGGTGATGGTGTTGGTAGTGGTGGAGAGAGAGGAGTGTAAACAAACTGACAGACAGACACACAAACAAACCTCCCAGAGTGTGTATAATTGTGATGATGTGTTATGTTACCAAGTACTAGACACTAGGCTGTATTGTTACTGTTTGTACTGTATTGTAATGTACTGTAGTGTTGAGGTGAGCCAGAGCACACACAGGAAGCCCTCCCTCCCATCATCATCATCACCATCACCATTACCATCATCATCACTCGTTCAACACACTGCATAGATCCATCCATCCATCCTTCATTCGTCCTATTAATAACAGTGGTGAGAGATTATTAATTAAAGTATATATATATATATAAGAGAACGTCCAGGCTTCATTCCCACACACAGACTAACCAATTATGGGGATCGTATACTTTTGGTACACTGGAGCGAACTGATTCCTCCAAACTATGCCAAGAAACAGGACCAAATTAACAAAAATAATGGTATTCTGTTGCTTGAAAGAGTTTGGAGGAATCAGTTGCTTCAGATTTACCAACACTGTACTCCTACCCTTACTTGGCCTTCCTTCTTTCCACTTCCTTTATTTCTTTTCCTCCAGTTCTCTGTTGTGGTACGTATGTTTTCTGATTCCCCACCCCTCTCCAGTCTTAAGCTTTCTCCCTACATCTCCTCCTCCTCCTCCTCCTCCTTCTCTCCCTACTTCTGATTATCTCTATTTCTTCCTTCCTCCATCTTCCCATATTTTAATATTCTCATTCAAGAAACATAATATTACAGATGAGAATGATATATAAAGTGTTGTCATCATCTCTCAACAAAAACTTCCAATCCATGCATTTATCTTTAGACTTTCCCCAACTCACCTCTGCTCTCTCTCTCTCTCTCTCTCTCTCTCTCTCTCTCTCTCTCTCTCAATCTTCAATTTCGTAAACAAGGAGAAGAAAATTAATGTGTGTACGGAGAATGTAATGGCCTGGGACGGGATCTCTCTCAAATTAAAAATATAAATCTCAATGTATGTAAACTTCAATTGGTTTGTTTATAAATAGAGAACTATGCAGAGTGTTGAATGGGTCATGGTTACTGTACGTGCATTGCAACTTGCACTTCTAGACAGACACAACAGCGTTATAATTATGATTGGAAGATAAATAATTTGCACAAAGTGTAGAGAGAGTCTGCGAAAGTAGTTACGAGAATAATTATTATTGTATAGTCAGTCCTGCAGACATCGGGATGGTTCTGCGCACCGCTAGTTAATAAAAATAATAATAATAATAATAATAATAATAATAATAATTGATAACATAAACAAAACAACCAACCAAAAAATCAACCCCCTTCGGTCGAATAAATAAATACATAAATAAAAATAAATACATAGTCAGCTACCGTATATATGTCAAGGTTTTGAAATGGAGGCGAGTATCTTCATAGGCATTACAACAACAAAAATATAGATATATATGTTGTTATTATCATACGAATTAATAGAGTAATAGAACTACAGTAACTTACCCGAGTCTTGGTGACGTGTTTCTTCTCCTTCTGGTATAAATATTAATGTTATTATTTTGGTGTTTCGTTCGTGACTGAGGCGTGGGTGGATTCGTTCATCTGTGCCGGATCCGAATCACCTGTTGACAAAATACAATACCGTACAATGTTTGAAAATAAAAGTAGGCTACATGTTCTTAAATCACTATGGGACCCTGTGATGTAGTTAGAAAATTTGGAAGTAAATGATTCCTTCAAATATTGCCACGAAACATACACACACCTATATATATGGAAGGAGCTTGTTTCATGGCGTAGTCAGGAGGAATCAGAAGCCTCCAGTTTTCATATACGATCTCAGGGTCCTTAATTCTTATGGGTTAAACAAATGAATTCCATAACTCTTTATAAAACATTTAATTATGCAATGTATGTACTCGTTATGGACCCAAGTACTGTTCTTGAATGTGACAGTGTTATTATTATTTAGTCTGTGTGTTTATATCAGTCCAAACCGGTGAAACAATTTTGTGATCAACTTATTACAGGAAACAAATACGTCCACTGACTATAAAAATAAATAAATAATAATAATAATAATAATAATATTTATGTATATGAAACAACTGTCCTCAAAGAGTTCATATTATTTCTTGACAAAAATAAATAAATATCAAAAGTATTTTTCACGTTAAACCAATATATTTTATACCGTTGTATATTGTGTACGAAAAATCGATCATGTAATGAGCTTTGAAAAAAAAAAAATATATTATTACCAGTTTTTTTAATGCTAATAAAATCTCCAATACTTATACGAGTAAAAACTGATGCAATTTAACTAACTAATCTGTCCATACAAAGATATTATTACAATTTCTAAAAGATATTATTTCAATTTGTAAAAGGTTCATTGTAATTTCTAAAGATTAATTGCAATTTCGCTATTTCTAAAAGATATCATTGCAATTTCTAAAAGATATCATTGCAATTTCTAAAATATGCCATTGCAATATGTATGTGATCATTGCTAAGTCGTTTTTCGAATCACATACCCTCTGTATATTTCAAAAAGGCCATATTTTAATTAATACCCTCGATCCAGTCCACATTTACCGTATCTTATATCAATTACCTGATCAAGTTTTATGTTCCAAGTATATATATATATCGTATTTCTTGGCCCCGATTCTGAACACAAGTTTCAAAAAAAAAAAAATTATTACGTGACACTAGTTTCTATTTTTTTTTTTTTTTTTTTTTTTCCTAATGTGAGTTGGTTTTGTTTCGTATTTTGTATTTGATTCTCGGCCCTTACTCTGAATACAGCAATGGAGTTTAAATTTACTATGTGGCATTAGGTTTGTAATATTAAAGTATGTTCAAATTTGTTTTTCATTTTAAAGTGTGTAAATTTTGTTTTTCATTTTAAAGTGTTCATTTAATACTTGACATTAGGTATTTGTAAAACGAAATAGTGATTTACTTATATCGTGATTTATATTGTATTTTCTGGTCCTATTTTAAACACAATAATGAACCTATTAATACTTGACACTAGGCATTGTAAATCTAACGTGTGTTCAACTTATGATTATAATTATCACTATTTGTTGTCAGGAAAATCATCTTACGTTGTCCACACAAATATTACGGTACGTCACACCGAAGAGGCTGGTTAATATAATGGTATAATTAATAACTTGTTAACGTGTTCTCCTTAGGCCTATATTTTGTTGATATCAATACAATTATTACATTATATTCACACCGGGTGTATATTACTGTTACATTGATCAATATGACAAAGTTAAACATTTGTCTCATTACAACATGAGCTTCCAAGAAAATACCATTTCGTATAATGGAACGCTGCCGTGCAAAGATTTTAGCAATACTTCAAGTTTTCCAAAGTTCATAATGAACCTTCGCGAAATATCTCCACAAATTGCAACTAATTAAGTTGTTAATGGTTTATAATGATTCACGAAGTTCTGAAAAGCTATGTGAAACTTTGCTTGTGTATTAAAGCAATCTATTTCCTTTTTAAGTCCCAACTCGAGGTTTGACTCAATATATGCTAGGCTATATTATAGCCATCATGGATGCAGTAGATAAGTTAGTTTATAGTTCTTGGCTTTTTAAGCCTCTAAATTAATACTCAGACGATCAAGATGCTTGGTCACCAATGTCACAAAAATACAATGTTTTGTATTTTCTTAAATTCTCGTTACTATTTTTCTGGTCAGATCCATTTCAGAATCTTGCAGGATTGTGTGTGTACAGTACAGTTGAGTAGATAAGACTAGATGAGTACAGACCCTAGTGTTGGTGTCCCGGTGACTAGCCTATGTCTTATATTACTAGTACAGCAACAACTGGCCGGAGCTTCCACTGAAGGACACAAGTGGCTTCCCTCCACTTGGCCTACCTAACCCATAACATTGTCATTCCTCGTCCATATAGTTTAGGGGGGGAGTTCATACACAGGAGACGCTGCTTGGTAATAAAGGGATATGAAACCTACTATAACATGTACGGTTATGTGGTTGTCACAATATACAACAATAAATTCTATAGGCCTATAATTATACTGAATTATCCAGCATCAGAAACTTGAAGGACGAATAACAACATTATTCTTTTACAATCCAGTTGCAACATCCTCACTAAATATAAATAATTTCGTACCCTGTAAAAGGTAATTATTACATTCGTGATTATGCTAAATGCGTCAACTAATAAATCATATATAGAGAGAGAAAACAAATAGAGAAAAAAGTAGATAAAGAAAACAAAAAAAAAATATCAAGCATTGTCTTCTGTGCCCCTAACCTAACCTAACCATTTACTCTACCTCGTCCACACTCCGGTAGGTAGGTAGGTAGGTAGACAAGTAGGTAGGTAAGTAGGTAGGCTTATATAAATTATAGACCTCAGTAGTAGAACCCTAAGCCATGCACACACACGTACAGTACTTAATTCGTATAGTTATAGACGCCCAGTACAGTAGCTGTCTTATTTAGATTCCCTGCCGCCAGAGAATAACAATAATAATAAGGAAGAAACCCATCCCAGTAAGTCTTATCAGAGTCAGTCACACGTCAAACAAACACTTTCTGCTATATAATCATTTTTATTATTTTTTTTTTTCTCTACTACTCTATTCTCTCATTCTCACTCTCTTTCACTCACTCTCTCACTCACACACACTCTCTCACTCACACACACACACTCTCTCTCTCTCTCTCATTTTCACACACACACACACACACACACACACACACACTCTCTCTCTCTCTCTCTCATTTTCACACACACACACACACACACACTCTCTCTCTCTCTCTCTCTCTCTCTCTCTCTCTCTCTCTCTCTCTCTCTCTCTTCATCTACTAGCCTACCTAATATCCTATATGATTTAACATGTAAGTGTAAATATATATATGCTTTCATGGTTTGACCAACACATACATACCTTACATAGTTACAACCTTAACAAAATTTCACCCCAAAATCATTATATAATAGTTGGTAGTTTTTGCATTGAAACAAAAACAAAAAACTAATTATACTGATATACTTACTCTATATTTAATCATTTTAATTTTATCTATATATGTATTTTTTTATTTTTTTTATTTATTCATTTTTTATTGTCTTAACTAGACTGTTTGACTGACGTGTGATTAATTCCTGTGACGATTATCTCTCATGGCGTCTGTCAAGCCTTCACTATACCGGTATGAATTAATTAACTAACTAACCTTTATATGTTTGATAATAATAACAATAATAATAATAATAATAACAGTAAGTCCAGAAGACCTCTCAGTTTACACATATATAATAATTACCCATGCAGTGTTTCGTTTATCGGTTCTAGTTCCATATTTACCTCCGTGTGTAGTTCATAGTGGTGTGTGTGTGTGTGTGTGTGTCGGAGAGAGAGAGAGAGAGAGAGAGAGAGAGAGAGAGAGAGAGAGAGAGAGAAAGTAACCAGCCCGCCAGAGAGAGAGAGAGAGAGAGAGAGAGAGAGAGAGTAAATAACCAGCGAGCCAGCAGTCACCAAAATGTACCTTAATAATAATATACAGTTCGTTAGAGACCTTCGGATTAATTAAAGGATAGTATAATTATATTCTTTTGATAGATTGGAGAGCCTCAATTCCTCCAAAGTATACCAGGAAACAGAGCTAGATGAAGAAAAATAATAATAATAATTGTATCCTGTTGCCTGAAATAGTATGTATGGAGGAATCATTTGCTCCAGATTTACCACCCAAAACAATGTGCTATATATCCCCTTAATTAAAGAGGGGGGGAGTACAGTGTTGGTGGTAAAGTTGGAGTCAATGATTCCTCCAAACTAATACAAGCAACGTATAGGTCCCCATTATTTTTTTGTTCACCTAGGGTCCTGTTTCCTGGCATATAAGTTGGGAGGAATGAAGGCGATCTAATGTACCAAAAGTGTAGTTACCATTTTAATTAATTAACGACAGGGACATTGGAAGAGTGAGAGGAAATGAGTGTGATTGATTCGGGTGCAAAAAAATACCAAACCCTTAAAAAAAAGTTGCACTCAGTTATGCAAACATGACCCCCCTTCTGAGAGAGAGAGAGAGAGAGAGAGAGAGAGAGAGAGAGAGAGAGAGAGAGAGAGAGAGAGAGAGAGAGAGCTAGCATTGCCTCAAAACGGGTACATTTGGTGAAATTATGGGCCGTATTCAAGAACATCCGTGGTGTATACGATGGTGTGGTACTGTACGACGGCTCTGTTGCTTGTCAATGGAGCCATCGTACCGGTACCACGCCATCGTATGCACCACAAAATGTTCTTGAATATGGTCCTATGCTAGGCTACATGGGACTGACTGACTGGTAACTCAACCACTACCACCACCACTACCACTACCACTACTACTACTACTACTACTACTACTACCATTACTATTACTATACTTGCTCCATACCCCAAGTTCCAAGCCAGATCATAACCAGAGCAGTTAATTAAGGGGGTGAGTAGTACAAACAGTGTTGGTGCAAAATTTTGTAGTAGCCTAATTAAATGTGGAGCAAATGATTCCTCAACAATATTCCAAACAACAACAACAACAACAACAACAACAGGCCACCATTATTATTATTATTATTATTATTATTATTATTATTATTATACAACTGGTCTTGTTTGTATTTCCTGCTGGCATACTTTGAAAGAGGAGAAACTAAGGAACTTTAATGTATGTACTAAAAGTTTATTATTACCCCAGTTAATTATGGGGATAATAATTATACTTTTAGTACATTAGAGTATACTTTCATTCCTCCAAAGTACAGTATACAAGCCATAATAATAATAATAATAATAATTATAATATATAATAATAATAATAATGGTGACCTGTTGTTGTTTGGTATTAAGGGGATAGTATGCAGTACTTTTGAAAAATTGAGTGCCTTGATTCCTCCAAAGTATGCCAGGAAACAGACCCAAATGAAGAAAAATAATGGTATCCTAGCTGTTGCCTGGAATAGTTTGGAGGAATCATTTGCTCCAGATTTACCACCCAAAACAAAGTGCTATGATTATAACCCCTTAATAGCTAGTTTTGTTGAGGAATATTCATCATGCAGTTTATTTGTTACACACTTATCACCAACACGTCTTGTACTATATTATTTACCCCCTTAATTAAGCTTCGTATCAAGTGCCATATATTATAATACCATAGTGCCGTTCTGTCCCTAAACAAACAGAATGGCTACAAACCTATCTATCTGTCTGTCTATCCCAACTCTGTAAAATGCTTCCAGTGAGATGTAGTATGTGCCGGCGTTAAAGTTAGTACAAATAGTTATATATAGCCTATTATTATTATTATTATTATTATTATTTTAGCTGTTAGTCGTTTCCAGGTTGAATGATTTAAAATGGAGGAAGTACAGAGTTGGTGGTAAATATGAAGCAACAATTGATTTCTCCAAACTATTCCAAGCAACTATTAAACAGGCCACCATTATTTTTGTTATACTGGTCCTGTTTCCTATAGCATATATAATTACTTTGGAGAAATCATGGCGCTCTAATGTAGCACCAAAAATTATTACACTATCCCCTAAATATATCTCCAAAATAATAATAATAATATCTGTTGATAAGGCTATATATACATACTAGATTCATTGATCCTTGTGATAATACAGTGTTGGTAAATATAGCTGGAGTAAATGCATGATTCCTCAAAACAATAATTCCAAGTAACGGGACATCATTATTTTTGTTAATCAGCTGGTACCTATTCCTGTTTCTTGGCATACTTTGGAGGAATCAAGTCACTCTATAAAGTATGTGTACCAAAGGTGTATTAACTATCATACCCTTAAACGTCGACACATTTCACTGGAAGCATTATTACACATATTATTATTCCCTCTACAGATTACCATAACCTTATAATAGCCTACTTAGCCTAACTCTGTAATCCGTATCATATAAGTACTATACATTCTCAGATTTGCATTCCGTGTAAATCAACGTTGTCTCATGAAATAGTCTCACAGATTTTAACTTTTATAGTCGCCTACTGAAGATGTCCTGCAACTGCTGCGTAAAACTCATACACCAATATTATAATTATGTCGAGTGAAAATTCTAAATGTTTTCGTTTCATACGCAATGCACACCAACATAACGGGCTTAAATTCTAAATGCCTTCGTTCATCATTGATACGCAATTCACACCCATATAAAAGGCGTAAATACATGTTTTCGTTCACAATTCATACTTAATCCACAAAAATATTTCAATCGCAATCCACATTAATATTTCGGCCGAAAATACAAAAAATTGTTTTCGTTCATCATTTATACGCAATTCACACCAATATTTGATAAGCAAATAACACCAATATAACGGGCGCAAATACAAAATGTTTCATTCATCATTCATACGCAGTCCACAAGAATATTTCATACGCAAACCACAGCAATATTTCGGGCGAAGAGACAAATGTTTTAGTTCATAATTTTTTTTACTGATATACCCGTGGCATCTTAGAGGACTTCGACGGTAGGCGGCACTTCAGTCATCAATGCCATCTTATATCCTGCCTACAATACATAGTAGAATTACGATGATAATATAACCATTGATCTCCGTTTGTGAGTGATGATACCTGTCCACTGTACCAATAGACAAACCCGTTCGTTGCCTTCCTCCGTTACGTTAGCTAGTTCCCCTGGAATGAATTCTGAAATGTAGCATCCTAAATAATAATTATTATAATAATAATAATAATAATAATAGTGTTCTCACTCTCGGAAGGATGTTTATCATATTATTTTACGATGTTCAAACTGTGTTATATTTCTTGAATCATATGCTGAATTGTCCTACGTCGGCTTTCAAACTGCGCCAGCAGGACGAGATAATTATAATGACGCGTAAATACCAATTCTGCGCATTTCAGATATCATGCCTTGTTGGTTTATTGTTGATTAGTTGTTATGAGTCGTGCACAGCATTCGATTTGGGAGACTCAAAGTGATGTTAGAGCGTCTCACCGGATACTGTTGACCACCAGAGAGCAACACAACCGACCGGGACACCAGCTTGTGTCACTTTAAGTAGGATGGTAATGGGGCTCGTAAGCTGCCACTGGTAAATTCATTCATATAATATACAGTTATCTCAGTTTATGGGACAGTGGGAAATAAATGATAAGTGTTCTGAGGCTCAGTGAATGCTTCAGTTTATTGTTGAGCGTTTTTTAAGTTATATTGCTGTACGTATATATAGTTCTTCACCATGTTCGGATTTTACATGAGCAAACTTAAATATACTATGAGAAATGCGGTACGTACGTTTTATAAGTTCATTCTACGATCATTTTGTAATAACAGTACATCATTTTATATGCAGGTAACTAAGCTGGACTTGATATTAACTAACTCCAGCGTTCTCACAAGCAGTGTATTTATTCCTTTCCTTGTCCCTCCGTCCTAACCTAACCTTAACTTTCTTGTAACTCTGGGAGTTGTTCTGCTCGCCAATTCTTGATGCTCATCTTTGTAACCTACTACTGTTACATAGAAAAAAAGTACCTAAGTTTAATATAGTACTACGTACAATTTTGCTTGAATATTTATTTTTCGGTTTAACTTTATCCAATAAAGAAATGCAACGTACAATTAATTAATGTGTTTAAGTTTCATGTAAATCGTGTTACAAGTCATAATTTTACCAAGTAATTATAAATCACTACACTTCCTCATTTTGCATTTGTTCCGTCATACCAATATGACAATCTGTACCTTACAATGTCAGGAAGTATCACTATGCACTCTATACAGTACTTACTATGGTACTGGATGTACTATATTGGGCTGTATTCAACAACATTCGTGCTGTATACGATGATGTGGTACCGGTACGATGGCTCCATAGACAAACAACAGAATCATCGTACCGGTACCACACCATCGTATATACCACGGATGTTCTTGAATACAGCATTATTGTCTTGCCTCTCAGCTCAAGGAACTTCTTACAAATTAATGTATAGGCCTATTCTTGCCTAACGCATCTAATGTATAGGCCTATTCTTGCCTAAATAACGTGTCTATGTCCTATGCATCTTCCTATCAACCCAATCCATTACCTTGTCCTGCCGCCTCAAGTTTATCGTGTAATAATTAAAGGTTCACTGCGCCAGTGCACTTATTTTTCTAGCGTGTGTTGACTCTCTCGGTTCATGACTGTGTGGTTCTGTGTTTCATACGGGGCCTGCAGTGCTCCAGAATTGTCAGCCAGTGTGCAGAAACTCACCCATTATTACGTTAAATCGTTAAGTACTCGAACATCAAGTGTAGTAGTTCCGTAGGTAATTATTTCAAGCTCGAGTAACTGCAATAGTGCAAAAAAAAAAAATCTTAGGTTGTTTGTACTGTACTTACGCCTACTATACCAAACATGATAAATTCTTTTGTTATAAGTATGCACGATTTTCTGGCTCCATTTGGTACTTTTGTGCTTAGGATGAAAGTAGTTCACAATTAAATTACAAAAATTAAAACAAAATGACAGAATATTTACATTCGCTGTGACTACAATGAAAGTTATTTACTACGGTACTAATTTTTTCTTCTTTTTCACTACATCCCTTTCTTTCTCATTTTTTTGTAAATTACTTTCACTCCTGGTCAAGACCAAATAAAAACCGTTTATTCGAGCTAAAAATTGTGTCCAAAAATAATGAATAATGATAAAAATGCACGTCAATAAACATTTTAATTAAGTAATTAGTCTTTCGCTGATCGACTAGGCTATAATTAATTTAACGTGCAAGGGAGGTTCAATAAATAAGTAAATAAGCTGAAAATAATCGTTGATGATCTCTAAGAGAAAGTTGGAATAATTAATAATAACTACATGTTCACGTCTGGTCCCAATAAACCTTGACTCTACCTACACTGTATCCTGCACTAGACTCCAGCCTTGCACTACGGTATAACAACTGGCTGGCTAGGCTATAGGCTACATGCAGTTGTTTACCCACCCACGCACAAGGTCTCCTATATTATAATTATTTAACCTGGTGAATATGTACCCGTTCCCTCATTTTAATTTGTTGGCTGTTTAGGTGAAATATGTAATGCAGCTCAAGCAAATTTCGCACACACACACATAATAAAAAAAAAGGAAACAACACACACACAACTCCAGGTATTTATATGCAATGTATATACACACCTATGTACGATATGGGAAACGTGTGTGCATGTGTGTGTGTGTGTTAAAGGACCTTGTGATCGTGTATGATACTTGGTGGTTTTTGGTTCCTCCTGACTATGCCACGAAACAAGCGCCTTCGATATAGGTAGTGTTTCGTGGCAGTGTTAGATGGACTCGCTAACCTCCAATTTTCTGACTACATCACAGGGTACCTTAATTATTACTACTGATAAGGGAGTTGGTGTATTTTCGCCAGGGTAAATACAATGCACTATACTGTAATGCGGTCACACGTGTATTACTTCACTATGCACTACTTAATTCTTAGGATCCAGATGAGGAAAAAAAACATAACAAACAAATACTCTACAATGATTAATCAACCTGAAACTTGATGTATGTATGTATGTATGTGTGTTTATGTGTTATTGGTAATTGCTTAACACCACACACACACATATATACAAACACATAAACCTAGGTACATATATCAAACTCGAACCAGTCTTGTCTTCAGCAATTAAGTATTTGCATTAGTCAGTACTGATGAAATGTGATACAACACACACCACTTCTCATTACGTATATTGGTTGTCCTGTTTACCATTGCAACATCAACACAAAATATAATGTATCTATTTATTAATGAGTAATGCTATAACATGTTGAAATAATAAGTAAATATAACCATGAATGTGGCATCAGGTAGAGCAGTGGCATATGCTGTGTAGTTTTGTATGATCAGTGCTTCCACAAAATACAAAAGGTAATGTGAAAAAAAAATAGCGTTTTAATTCCCTTCGTCCATAACTATCTATAGGTTACTATCTATATGTTAAATGTTACTGGGTTACTATCTATGTGTTACTGGGTTTCTAGTTTATGCTTGTATTCCAATATTTAACGTGAAAAAAAAAAAAAACACACGCACACAAAAAAAATGTCAAACTTACTTCACACACTTTTCTTACATATCCTAACATTACCGAGATTTCTTATTTTCTTTTTTCTTGATGCTTGTTCCATTATACGACGGAAAAATTACACAGAAACTTTAAAGTAGAATATTTTTCTCATCTTGCTATGCCAGGAAGACCTTTTTGTAACACAAGAAGACAGCGGGTAGGGATAGTAAACACAATGGAATGGAGAAATGGGACAGCTGGAGAGAAAGGGTATTGGCTCGGACCTTAAGGAACGCCAAGACAGACAATACCCCCTCTATCAGGTCATCAATTAAGTTTACCAACTAATGTTCCATTATTTGATTGACTGAGGATGAAGGATATCACCCTAGGCTTGGAAGACCCAGTAGGACAAGGAAAAAAGTGATTGAGGTGGGACAGCAATCACGAAGGAGATAGAAAGGAAGGACAGTTGAAAAATTGAAAGGTAGTGCTGGGGCTGAAAGGCTTAAAACCAGATGTTCTACCATGGGGTATTAATTTTGACTTCACCAATAGGAATGGTGAAAAGAAACAATCTTACATATTATCATCTATATTTCAAATCATCATTTTGAAGAATTATATATGTCAAATATCTGCATTTTTTAAGCTCGTTGAACAATGACACTTTTGGCAAATAACTACTGGCACTACTGATGTTTTCACTTAACTTCAAACAAAATGGTTTTGAGGAAGTATTTAAGATATCAGCAAATTTAAAAATAACGATTCCTCCTCCAAGCTGGGAAGAATAAGCTGATCAAGGATGGAAAAAATTGAATAAAAAAATAAGTGGAACGGGTCACACTCACATCCACTCCCCATTTCAAGCCCATGAAGTTTCAAAAGGCTCCCGTTCACAAGGCTCCTGTGCATCAAATCCACGTCAAAAGTCCCTTCGTTCAGACTTGGTGGGAGGAGCCATTCCACAAACTAAGTTAAAATAGGGTTTGCTGGCCCCTACATTCACTATAATAGTAGGAGTGTGTATTCCTCCTAGTTTATTTCTTCCACTCTGGCTTATCATTCAAGAGTTCCTGTGCTTTACTCATTTTTAACTTTTTGTCCTTCATAATATTTCTACAGTAACATTTTTTTAACCACTCTTAGTTTCATTCATTCTTTCCACATATCCCACCCATCTGAGAACACTTTCTACTATTATTTGATCAAGCAATTTACACCTATTATGAATTTCATTATTTCTTACCCTGTAAATATTTGGGACTCCAGACACAATTCATTACTGTATATTCATATCTATTGTTCTCTCTCCCTCTATTTCTTATGTTCTTGCAACACCAATCTCTTACAACCATATGACAGTGTGGATAACAACACTGCCTCATGCAATCCTTTTCAACCTGTTTCTTGATAACTTGGGAGGCATCCATACTTTCAAATTCTCTAAACACAAATCTTATCTCATCCAGATATCTGAATTTGAGGCTACAGATTCCTCCAAACTATGAAACAAAAACATCAGCACTGAAGGAATCTACTTTGCGACATAGTTTGGTGAAATAGTAACTTCCAAGTTGGTCACACAAATCACAGACCTGTTTAAATAATAATATCTCCAACAGCTAAATGAAGATTAAACAACACAGTAAACTTTCATTTTACACTAGGATGATATATGTGAAATAGAGTGAGTGTAATGAATATATATTGTACTGTAAACACTTACTGTACACTATATTTCACACCCATATACCAGTGTACTGTATAATGAGGGTTTTCTGTACAGTTTCATAACACACAATAGATTTCACACCCAAACTCCCAGTGTAAAATACGAGTTCCCTGTAATAATAATCTCAGACCTCTCTCAGTATGCTTATAATAGCATGAAAAACCTTACAAGTTAATGAATTGTCAATGAACATTTTTCAATATCAAGTATCACAATGTAATGTAATGAATAATGGTAGTGTACATACAAGTAAAAACTTCATGATACATTACTATGGACACTAAATCATACAAATTATTATTTTACAACCATGAATTGGGTCCCTAAGCAAAACAAGCCATCCATCCATTCATAACAGTCTTTTACAGTCCATGGCAGGACTAGACTTCTCACTAAGGAGGGTGACAGCCATGAAATCCTTCCCCAACGCTGGCTTAGGGCGGAATGGGAAGGGATGTGTAGAGTAGAGGAGTGCTTGTGATATAAGCTGGAGTACCAATAGAGTGGCAGGTGTGTGTATGCTCCTCCATTAGACTGTTGGCATCTCCAGCCAGACAATACTGTACATGAATGAATTAACAAGTCTAGCTGCTACGAGTGCCATCGTTCTCAGTAAACTCGCTCCTGGTAAGAGGAAACATTGTCCTGCTGCCGAGGCTGGATCACAGGTCTGTTGGATGCCCCGGGTCTTCTCGCCGGTGCTAGGTATTCGAACATACTCTGAAAGTTCATAGATTATGGTAAGTGAAATATTCAATAAGATAGTTAATATACATGTTTATCACTGAAGCCTAACTCCCCCCAGGAACTACTGCCAAGTGGGTGAACATGGCAGAAGTATCCAGCTTTCCCTGTTCTGTTATTTCCTCCTTGTGCTATCAAGGCTTCTATTCATATTCCCCTCTTTGTACTCTTCCACTCGGTTCACTCTATCTGATTGGTGGTCTCCCTCTCACACCAGTCCCCACTGTACCTCAATAACTCCCTACCTTTCATTCTCTTCTCATGTCCAAGCCACCTCAATGTATTACACCTCTAGCTATCTGAACCACTTAACATTCAATTACAAACTGTACGTCTTGTGCAGTCTCATTGATTTTCCCTTCACACTTCATCAAGGTGCATGGATCTTTTAAGTACTGTAATTCATTTTCACTCTATCTATTCCTGACTGCTACCCCTTGTTCCATGTCTCTGACACATACTTCAGTGACGACTGATAATATAATCATACCATTTCTGAATCACCTTGTGACATCCGTGTCCACACTTCTACCCTCGTGATTACTGGGATATTGATTAATCCAGCACTTTTTTATGTATTTATGTATAAATCTACAGTCACACTCCCTAACCTCAAGAGGATGATCATGAATGAATCACCTCCAGGACCTTGATCTGCAAATTCCGCATACTTGCCAGTTAATCTAAACTTTACTGTAATACAATCCATTACCATACCTGTGTATGCTGAGACAACATCTTGGACAGGTCACCAGGCATTGGGTCAGTCCAGAAGAAGTCATGATCCAGGGCAGAGGACGAGTCTGTTCTCTTGCTAGGGTCTAAAGTTAACAATTTGTCTAAGAGATCCAAAGCCTGAAAAAAGCAACATGGTTGAAAGTAAACCTGGTTTGGCTGATGAATTCACTGGTTTAAATAAAGATATTTAACATGGAGTATCCACAGAAAATACAGTATATTCGTTTAAATCTCATCATTAACATAAAGACCCCATTTCCATTTTTATATGGGGTGAGGGGCTCTGGAACCTTAAGAAAAAAAAAATCAAGAAATAACAGATAGAAACAAAATACACATTAAAATGAACCCCACTCATATTCTCTCCCTCTTTCAAGTCAATGAAATTCTCAACTCTCCCAACAAGTACAGTATCAGCAGCCATGACAAAAGAGCTTCCATTTATCCCTGGTGAAAGGAGTACATCCATGAACTTGCTTTAAAAAGATTACATCACTCCAGTTACTCTAAGACTCTAGGTCATTATTGAGCTGTTTACCTACAACATGAAACCATGATAGATATTGATAGATATATAGTTGAAGAGACGGAAGTTGTCAGTTCAAGGTTGAAAGGGTATCAAAATAGATCAAGTATTGCCAACACCTCTGCAGACAACCCATGCTATGCCTTACCAGACTATCTCTAACGTAGTGCTTAAGCCTCTCACAAACACGCCTCTGCTGACCCTTCACCAGTTCCATCTTGTTGAAAAGGTCGTAATTTTCTACTGAAGGCCAAATCTCAGGTGTGATGGAACCACACAGTTTGGTGATGAGAGCTAACTGATGCTGTTCAGTGCTACCCTGCAAGAGGAAAATATACACTACTGTAACTCATACATCATATATAAAAATCAACGAGGTAACCACAAGTTCTTAACGGACCCTGTGATGTAGTCAGAAAATTGGAGGTTAGCAAGTCCTTCAAATATTGTCATGAAACACCACGTATATTGAATGAACTTGTTTCATGGGATAGTCAGGAGGAATCAGAAGCCACCAAGTCTCATACATGACCACAGGGTCCTGAAGAGACCATTTTTTTGTTGTTGAATTGGAAGGTCTCTTATTCCTCCAAACTATAAACTATGCCATGAAATAGATCCCCTATTAGCACCACAAAGTGCATCTGCTTTCTGGCATAGTTAGGAGGAAGTAGCATCCTCACAATTTGCCAACATATTCTTACAATATAAGAAAGGTACATCCCTAGAGTATAAGAGTGTACAAACATTATGACCCTAGTTAGTAAGTACAGTCCATTCAACCCTTGATTTCGCAGATTAATAAGGGGAAAGAGGCGCCCGAGAACCATAAAAGTCCGAAGTTTATCAATACCGTTACCAATTACCAAATATGTTCTGCTAATTTTGCTGCACTTGCAGCAAGCAAAGACACGTAAGTAGAAACATTGTATAATAAGATAAACAAACACCATTCGTAAACCTCACTTAAATCTTCATTTCTGTGACTCGAATGCAGACTGGGAATGAGGGATGAGTGGGGGATGGTATCTGAGGGAGAGAAGAGGCTACTGTGGCAGCTTGAAGGATTTTATCGCTTTTTTTTTATCATTCTCACAGTTGATTCTCCTAACAGATAGCAGAATTTCCTCTACCTCTATTCTTCATTTTTATCATCTTCAATTTAGTTTCCAAACTTATCTTATTTTCTTCTTGAGTGGTGACATGATAATAAAATCACACACAGAATTGTGAAAGATTGAATACAGATGGATACAGAACCTAGGTCAGAACACACGTGTATTGTTTGCAGCTAGAAGCTAGAGCAGTAGCGCGCCAGGGAGATAAACCACGGCCATCATGGATAGACTTGTTCAAGTGATGACATGCACAGTTCATGACATCGTCACTCCTACGCATATAAAAAGTAGTGTAAGAAGACAATTTTTCATCAGCTGTTTTTGCAATACAGTGTGCATATATTGCAAATGTTGTAGATTTAGTGTGGCAGTCCTATTTTTGCCAGGACAGACAACAAATGGTCACTGGTAAGGTCCCTGACCTATCGTGTATACTCAGAGTGATGAGATGTTGTTTCTGGAGCTTAGCCTTTCCAACGGCGCTCAGCTGAGTCATTACCCTCTAAATTCAGGCCAGAAACTAGTCCAAGGCCACCCAAATGCCCAAGCTTGGCCGAGGCCATACAAAGTCTGGAAAATCCAAAATCCAGGAATTTGAGGCAGCAAAATTGAGGTTTGAGTGTATATACTGAATTCTGTGATGACATCCTTATCATCATCTTTTGGACAGGAAATTATCTTTCCAAGTTTACCTGTAATATAGGAGTTCGGGTCCACATCTCAGCCATTATGCAGCCAGCACCCCACATGTCAACCGGAGGACCGTAGTTACGTTCGCCAAGCAGCAGTTCAGGCGGTCGGTACCACAGCGTCACCACTCGATTTGTATACCTGCAGAGTAAAACAGCTAATTATCAGTTATTCTTTGTTGATTTGTATGTACTGTACCCAAATATAAGAAAATGAGCCACCGGGAACTGTGAAAATTTTGTCAGACCAGGATAATAATCATGATCATTAGTTTGACAAATGCAGTGAATGTGCATGCTAAGGTGATTGACATCATCATTAATATCTCCTTTCCCTTTCTTGAAGGGGTGGGGAGGCTCTAGTGCCAGGGGTAGAAAAGGGAAGCAAAAGTACAGAAAGTAAGGACAGAGTACCCAGTGAAATGGGTCACACACACAAATCACTCCCCCTTTCAAGCCACAAAAATTCTCAGCTCCCCCCACAAGGTACTTGCATCCACGACCTAAATCCCTTCACTTAGCCTTGGTGAAAGGAGCCATTCCATTGACTTTCAAGTTAAAACCGGGTTGCCAGCCCTAACATCCACACTTTCTTGTGAAACTTTTCCACTCTTGTCTATCATGTACCAGTTCTTTTGCATCATTCATATTTATTTCACATTTTCTTACACAGTCACTCACCATATCATGCCATCTTTTCCTTAGTCTTCCCCATCTTCTTCTCTTCAAAATCACTTTCATATGCCCTTTTCACCACTCTTGTATCATCCATTCTTTCCACATGCCCATGCCACCTCATAATACTTTCTTCCACTTACTGATCCAGTGATTTGCTCACACCACACCTTTTTCCACTTCTTTCCCATACTTTCCTCTCTTATCCAACATTACTCCAAGGTAATTAAACTCTTCAACAACCTAGAGATTCTCACCATCCACTTGCACACTACACAGATTCACCTTCGCTCTCCACATTCACCTTCAAATAGCATCGTTTACATATCTCTGCAACACTTGCCACTAATCTTCCTAGCTCTTTTCTAGCCAACAGTACCACATCATCTGCATACATCAAGTTCAATAAGGACCATTTCTCTCCACCCTGTAGCAATTCCCCACCTTTTTCCAATATTCTTGTCTTAACCTCTTTCAATACTCCATCCATGTACACATTAAACAACCAACAGCAACTGGTAACCAATCACTTAGTTCTGACAATTATAATAATAATAATATTGTAATAATTTTTAAATTTTGGTTATTATAATATTTATACCAATTTAAATAGCCATAAAAAATGTTAGAGACTACAACCATGTGCAATGAGAGAAAACTCACCTATTTGGTCCCCCTCTACTTGTGCTGAAAGCTCGAGCCAGTCCAAAGTCTGCCAGCTTTAATATTCCATTTTTTGTGATTAATACATTTGATGCCTTGAGATCTCGATGTAAGATCTTGTTGGAGTGAATGTAGTACAACCCATTGAGCAACTGCTGCATTACCTGTGGATTTAAGTACAGGACAAATGGCTTCAGTTCATCCAAAAATTTTTAAGTTCCTTCTCCACAAAGACCCCTTACCCTATAAAACTAATCTGAGCATACCTAATAAAAGGCATAGCTGGGAGACTTGTAGTGATCTTCCCTTAAATAAAAGGCATAGTTATCACCACAAGGCTATAGCACCCTTCCCACCTCCTCTATTTCCCTGCCCCAAACTCTGCAGAAAAAGAAACTGTAACATTGTTAATGGAAAGGTACCATTAGGTTGTTGTCAAGGTGTATACTTCAGCTACAACTTCCTAATAGTATAGTAACAAATCTATATATTGTGCAATTCAGTTAACTTGTGTTCACCTAAAGTTTGTTAAGACATCTTCCAACTTGGCAGATGGGTATTTTTGCTATAGTGTGTAAGACAAGGACTAGAAGTTAAGAAGTCTCCTTGATGTCCTCATCTGAAAACAGAGTTTGGAAGAAAATTTTGTAACCAATTCACATTAGGAGAATTTATGTTTATGATTGTACTGTAGTTTTTTTTCGCAATCAACCACTGCATCAGAAAGTCAATATAAACGTGGTTTTGCAACACAGCTAAAAAGTGTAGTGTATAGATGTGGAATACATAACACAACACAGAGCACATAACACAACACAGAGCATATAATATTCTCTCCCCCATCCCTATAATAATCCATCACAGTTTTAGGTTCTGTTAGTGAAAAAAGTAGAACATCTATTTATAGCTCTCATACAGTCGAGGGAGAAATATCTCAAGTTATTCTGGAGGTTCTCAATTCCTCCAAACTTAAACAAGAAACAGACTACTTCAGAATGAGTAGACAGCTTTGCAGCACAGTCTGAAAGAATTCAACAATCTCAAATTTGATATGCCACCTTCATCAAATAATATACGCTACTTGCCTTCTTTATTTCTCCTAAATTGAACTTGACGTTGACATTGGACAGCAGGCCGGCCAGATCGTGTTCACAAAATTCAAACACGAGGAAGAATGTTGACAGACTAGACATATGTGGTGTGGCTGTAAAAAACAAAAGAAGTTTTGGTAATAATCAGGTAGTAACAATACTAATATCAAATTGCATTTGCAACCAGGTAATAACCTTTCAACAATGGCAAAATGGCTGTCACCAAGAAACAATCCTGGTTTCAATTACATTTTAATAACTAATAATAGTCTTGTAATATAAACCTGGATTCATATCCAAAGTATTATAAAGTCACTAGAAAACTCCAGCCATCTAAGGGTTACAGACCACCCTGAAAAATATGAAACTAAACCATAGCACTGGTGAGCAAAATTTAAAAAAATTCTATGCCCAATTTGTTATATAAAGATGTCTGCAACACATCATATTTTGTTTAGAATAGTACAGAGTTCATTGTACTGTAATCTCTAGGTCTGTTGTGCACTGTTTGCCTTCTTTTCACTAACCATACATAGAAATGGAACATGACAACATCTCCCTACCATCACAACCAAGTACTTAATATGCTATATATGTACTGGTATAGAAATTTTATTGACATTAAGTCACTCCATCATTAATGACTTACTAACTTGGCTCATCCCAATAGAAACTATCAAGGATATAAAGTACATACAAACCTCTTCAGAATCTGTTACTAGTCTAGTTTAGAAATGCAATAACAAATTTATGAAACAGATGCAGTGTTCAGAACCATTGTACCTTTGGCTGGTTTCTGGAGACCTGGGGGTGGAGGTCCTGAAAGAAAATGCATTCATCTTCAATATTTACTCCTTAACAGAAGCATAACAGTATAGGTTGCAGAACAGAAAGACTCTGAACATCATGCGAATATTATCTATTATTATTTTCTATGATAATATAACTAGCATAAGATTTCCTTGAATACCACACAATCTAATCCTTAGTTTTTCTTCTTATCTACAGTACTAATATGGAAATTAAGTTACATCAAACAATGCTATTAAATGGTTAAAAAACAAACAACGTAAAACCTCAATCGAATCCACAACAACTTTTATACAGTACTTACAAAGTAAACATCAAAATAAGTAGTATCACATAGCATGGATCCTTGATCCCAGTAAAACTTCAATATGGTAGCAGTCATTAAGTCATAACTTTAGACAAATCAAAGAGCCTGAATGCCGAGCACGGATCGAGTTCATCAAACTTCTTCCAACCCGACAGTTACAGGATTAATTAATATCCATTGACATAAACTAGTGTCAAATACAGCCCCCACACACATGGATGACCAAGGGACACATCAAGATTCAACTACTAAAAAAAACAGGCCCAGGTCTAGTTTTAAAGTTATTAATACATTTGCCAGTGGTATGGCTATTATGAAAGATTAGTTATTCTGCTGAATGTCAAAAATAAAGGGATATAATGCTAACAATGAACTGGAGGAATTAGTATGGTAACTTGCCATTCACCGACATCTTACTCCCTCCATGAAAAAATAGGAAAGTACTGTAATAAAAGACTATGGTATCGATTTTCTTATGCAGTACAATATTAGTCGTTGGATACCAGTTAACTTGGGTTTTTCATAGCCTTGTTAGCACAGTAACTATTCCAAAGATACGCCATCAGTGTGAAGATATTATCGTGCACAATAGTCCAGTTGATTCCACTTTATTTCTCTATCCACGACCTTGAAAATCAGTCATACAAATTCAGAGAAACTGGCACTAATGACTTTATCTCTATGAAGTCATCAGTGACTGCTGCTTTAACTAAGACTGATTATCAAGGGCCAGACATAGAGAGAGATATAAAAGAAGTACCTGAACTTTCCTACACGATAATTCCTTTGCCAGATGGAAACTTAAAGGGACCCATACACCTTCAGTGGCACTGAGCAAACACACTACACAAACTGGCTTGCACAATGCAGTTAATGCGTGTGTAAGGGTTTCTGGCCTGTACAGTTCCACAAACTACCCCCACACATGCACAAACTGCACTGGACAAGCCAGTTTCCTCAATACCACTGAGCATGTATGGGGGCCTTAACAGTGTTTTATTGTTACTACATATACAAAAAAAAATTTACTATCAATAATTTCTAAGAGTACTAACCTTTTGTGCGAGCTATTTCAAGTAGGTTGACTACATTTTCATGTCTAAGCAACTTGAGGATTCTTATTTCTCTGAGAGCTGTGATTGGAAACTGAAAGGGAAACAAAAGGAGCAATAAAGTTTGCACAAGTTCCATAATTATCTTATTTGAAATGCAGTCATATTTTAACATATTTGCCAATACTATAGCCTGTATACAAAACTACAGTACAGAAAAATTGCATTGAAGATTTTGATTATCTATCTAAGTGGTCTTTTATTTTTTTATCCAATTCATGGAGCTGTAAGCTGATTGCTTCAAAACTGTGCCATGAAACAGGATCAGCTAGTTTCAAGCAGTCTGTTTTAGCATGATTTGGAGGAACAAATACTCTCTAATTTACGTTAAAATCCTCTCCCCCTTACAACATGGGTAAATAGTCAATAGTAATACTGTATGTACACAATCACTTACCCCTTCCTTTTCATTTTCCATGAGAATCTTCTTGAGTGCCACAACTTTCCCTGTTCGTCTGTCTCTGGCCTTGAACACCTCACTGAAAAACAAACATAAGTCTTAAAAATATATAAATAAACATTACAGAAATATTCAGTACAGACTGTGTTATATCATACCAAAGATGCGATACCGTAAAGTAAGATATTATTATTTTTATCAACTGTGAATAATGATACCATCAGAGCTTATTACTACTTGATACACTCTTTGAGGGCACTACTATGGAGCAGCCTGGTTTCAGGCCATGACCTTCCTCAGGGGCTCGGGGCTGCTCAGCCAGACAGCTTGAGGAACTTCAACAACAACAAAAACTATAATACTTGATACTGCATTGTATCAAGGAAAATGAATTATGGGTCTCACAAAATGTACACAGCATAAAGAAAAAGACAACATTGGCCCGTCATCGACTCAGCCTCAAGATAATAAGTCATATTTACCGTATGCACAACTAAGCAATGGCTTAAAGCTGTTCAATAATACATCATTAAAAATTTAATGAAACAGGCAATATCTTGTAGTATTTTTCTAGTGTATATTTCTCAGTTTTGAACGATTTTGACACTCATTCCACTCGGATATACATAATTTTGGAGATACAGTACAGTATTCCCTACCCACCTATCCAACAATCTTGGGGGAGAGCTTTGGGAATCGGGGGTTTCGGGAGGGGGAAAATACATATTTGGATGTAATCATGCATTATAGAAAAGCAATGAACTTTAATTAGGAAACGAATAGTAAAGGATGATATATTAGGTCCTGGTAGATTGCCCAGGTCCTGATATGGTTAGCTGAGGTCTGGTCTGGCCGGGCTAACTCTAGAATATTAAAGTACCAAATCTTATTCAGTAAGTAAAAAGACGTTTATTTAGATTTCACATATCTGACGCCCAAGAAAAGTTTTTTCAACATTCATGACTTGTTATCAGTACAAAATCACAACCAAATATGCTAAATCTATGTGTTTTCCCACCATCAAAACCCCCGATTTCCAACGCTCTCCCCCAAGATTGTTTGATAGGTGGATAGGGAATATCTCCAAAACAAAGCATTTCCCAATAAACTAAGGACAAAAATCACTTAAAACACAGTATAACATGCAAGAAAAACATATTGATTACCTTAGATAGTAAAGATTTAATGAATTTGTCAACACAAAGAAAGGTGTATATAGCCATTTTATAATGGATGCATTTCTGTTCCTAATATTAAAAGCATCATAAAAGGTATAATGATGCCAAAATGACTGTCTTTATAACTTCCTCATTCAGATTATATCAAGTTGCAAATCATTCCTCACACCTCTTTAATTAAATTCAGTGCCATCAAATGAGAACAAACGCACCGAAACAGGAAATGCTTTATCAGATATGGTACATCCGGCAGCATAAATACGGGTCCATCTCATGTTTAAAATAATGCTAATATGACCAGATAGTTGCATTCTGAACCAGTTTCTATTCTAACATGTGTAATTTACCACATGAGAAGTGTATCTGTCATCTCTTTATTCAAATTGTATTACAACATCACTATAGCTCATACATACACAGGTGGAAATGAAGCGAACTTATTCTGCCGACTGTACATGGGATGGTCCAATGTTTACCTACAACCTTAGTAAAACTTAATAAAACCAAATATTTACCAAATTTCCCCTCTAACCCTTGCCTCACATATATATAATTACCACAGTGACTAACAAAGACGAAAAAAACGAATAAAAAAAATGAAAATACATAAAAAAATAAAAGAAGTTAAATACACAACACTCATAAGCAAAACCACAACAACTAACAAAGGCGAGAAAAAACAAATAAATAAATTAAAAATAAATAAATAAATAAATAGGCCTAAATAAATAAGCCACCGTGATGTTACATAGACGTGAAATTAATACACTGTGGGGCGTATGCAAGAACATCCGTGGTGTGGTACCGGTACGATGACTCCATAGGCACCCATAAGGCCATCGTATTTACCATGGACCATGTTCTTGCATACGACAACAACAATGGGAAGCAAAACAAACACACATACATATTTACACCATACACACCTTACCTACATAACCACACCTATACGATGACTTCATATACACACAACAGAGCCATCGTATCGTTACCACGCCATCGTATACACCATGGACCATGTTCTTGCATACGAAGGCCACAACAATACACACATACATATTTACACCATACCTACACCCTCCATTACCACCACACCTATACGATGACTTCATATACACACAACAGAGCCATCGTATCGTTACCACGCCATCGTATACACCATGGACCATGTTCTTGCATACGAAGGCCACAACAATGCACACATACATAATTACACCATACACACCATACCTACACCCTCCATTACCATCACCACACCTACACGATGACTTCATATACACACAACAGAGCCATCGTATCGTTACCACGCCATCGTATACACCATGGACCATGTTCTTGCATACGAAGGCCACAACAATACACACATACATAATTACACCATACACACCATACCTACACCCTCCATCACCATCACCACACCTACACGATGACTTCATATACACACAACAGAGCCATCGTATACACCATGGATCATATTCTTGCATACGAAGGCCACAACAATACACACATACATAATTACACCATACACACCATACCTACACCATCCATTACCACCACACCTATTTAATTAACTCACCCGAAGGTTCCTTGTCCAATCTTAGCCAGCCTCTCATATTTAATAACATCGTCACAGAAGGTAAATTCAAGATCGTCGTGGTAGGCTGC
The DNA here is from genome assembly GCA_033782935.1 of Petrolisthes cinctipes. Taxonomy (NCBI): domain Eukaryota; kingdom Metazoa; phylum Arthropoda; class Malacostraca; order Decapoda; family Porcellanidae; genus Petrolisthes; species Petrolisthes cinctipes. The sequence goes on along the minus strand of JAWQEG010002663.1, from coordinate 449,003 downwards.
CTTGTTGGTGCTCATGCTCTCACAGTGTTGCCAGATCTGATTGTTGACGAAATGTATGTACCCCTTTACTTCAACAACATCTATTCCCCCCCCTTTTTTTTTTTTTTTACCTCAATCATTATTTTCCTGCTGTTTTACTTTTGGATATACATACATTGATGGGTTGTTGTTTTTTTTTGTCTGTTTTACTCTTGAATAGTCTTTATATAATTTTCCTTGTGTGTGTGTGTGGACTTTAATATTTCCTATAACAGAGAAATTTCTTTGCACCTGGTAACACTGTTTCCTCTAGTCTGGTGGTTGCAAACAGCTGGGTTGCAATTTGTCCCAATCCTATATATCATTTCACTATTTTTGTATTTTTACTCTATATTATGTCCTAAATACATGCAATTATAAATGATTTCTTTATATTTTAGTTTGTAAGTCAACGTGCATCCGTGGTTTTGTGGTGATTTGTATAATATGGTGCATATGTTAAGCTAAAGTCAGAGTCGTTCAAGTGAATAAAAATGAACGTCTGAAAGCGCAATAATGTTAATATACCCATGGCGCAATCCCTATTCGCTGAAAATGGGGATGACGTGTTTTATATTTGTCGTAGAGTTGGGTAATGTCATTTTCTAGGCTGAGGAAAAAACGATTGAGGTCATTCTTAACTTTATCGAAAAAATTAATATTACAGTTCCGTATATAAAAGATTAAGCAAGCCTCATTCTTACTCAGGCATATAATCCCCAGTTTTAGACTCGTTATATTCCACTATGGAGAGTACCAGCCAGAAAATATTTATTCTGACTTACAAATAATTTACTAGTGTCTATAAAATGTGTGTAGGGAAGGAGAGAAACTGCATCATCCACTTATAAATATTATACAAACTGCCTTCCGTTCCGTATGCCTTGCAAGGCGGAGAGAGTGAAAGCGACCTTCTGTATTCATTCTTTCATCATTATCTCTCATTTCTCATCCTCCATTCCCCATTTTTCGATCTATAGCTCCGTATCTCTCCTTTTTATTGTCAGACTGTGCTTGGAAATGTAATCCCCTTAGTTACCAGCATATAGTGAAAGGGTGAAAGCATACAATGGTTATCTGGGGCGCGGAAGTATATGACGTCATCTGATGAGCGAGATAATAATAATATATATATATATATATATATATATATATATATATATATATATATATATATAACAAACCCATGAAATGAACGGGATTTAATTTAATGTAAAAATGATTATATAGAAGCCTACCCAAGGCCTGTAAGACAGTAAGACCCAGCTGTAGGATGAGGCAGTAGGTGATAGTAGGGTGGGACAGAAAGCACCAACAGGGAAGTAGAAGGAAAGGAGGGACAGCAAACACCAGGGAAATAGAAGGAAAGGAGGGACAGCAAATACGAAGGAAATAGAAGGAAAGGAGGGACAACAGGTACAAAAGAAATAGGGAGGAAGTGACAGTTGAAGAGAAATAAGGAATTTGATTTGAGGATGAAAGAACACTGCTCTAGTCCTGGATAACCCTGTAGGAAGAGGAAGGTGATAGAGAGGATGTAGAGCAAGCACGAAGGAAGAAAAGGAATGAATTGATAGTTGAAGATTGGAAAGGAATTATTTGATCACTTGAAGGGAGCTCTACTGTAAAATGCAAAATTAAAACCAAGTTGCCAACAGCTAGAGTGTAGGCTATACATTTTTTCTTCCAAATCTTTCCCACTAAATTTTCTTGTTGGTGAACTACAAGCTACTGATTCCTCCAAACTAGGTCAGGAAACAGACTACCTCAATGCTACTAACAGGAGATCAGCAGTTTCTTAGCACAGTTTGGAGGAATCAGTAATCCTCCAAGGTTCTTTTGTATAATAAAGGAAACATTTCATCAGTACAATAAATATATTTGGACTCACTCTTAAATGTACAACAACGTAGAACAACAACAACAAGAGAAAAGTCAGTGTGAACAAATTCTAGAGAACTTCTTCATCACTGATATGATTTTTTATACCCATTTGGTCAGTGGTGGTCTTGATTAGGTTCTGTTCACACGATGCGTTTTTGTACGTGCATTTCCGAAGTCAATGTCAGATTATGGAGTTGTTCACACGTAAACCCGGCCATTCCCAAAACTAAGTTAAGCAAGTAGCCTATCCATAGCCTATCACACGGATGTATTTTCCTCCGTCCTTTGGCCAATCTAATTAGGCTTCGCACGTCCTCCAACCCGTTTTATGAGGTGTAGAAGACAACGAGGAATTTTAGCGAGGACAATTTAGCTCTAGATCGGAGGATGATAGATGAGAAACGGAGGAAATAAGTGCCAGAGTAGGATAGAGAATTGCCTGACACACCACCACCACCACCACTCACTCAGGCGCCATGAAAGTGAGTCGGTCAGTCAGTCAGCAGGTAGCCTATTCACATTAAGGTGGTAATTCTTTTTTGGTACATTGGAGTGCCTTGATTCCTTCAAAGTATGCTAGGAAACAGGACCAGCAGAGGGGCAAAAATAATTGTGTTCTGTTGCTTGGAATAGTTTGGAGGATTCAGTTGCTCCAGAATTACCAACATAAAACTTCCCCCTTAGTTGTTTTCCCGCGGCTATTTCAAAGATTTTCAAGATTATTTCAAAGATTTATTTATTTATATGATATTTCTAGACTCCCTTATGCTGAGGATGAGAGATACATTAAAAATTTAATAATACATGGAAAGTTGTAATGAATATGAACTATAATAAGTACTATTAATTTGTTGGTACGGAGAATATATAGAAAATAATGATAACACTACACACCTCTTGGGAATTTACTCCAGATTTGGGTTATTTTGGAAGACATCGCGGAAATTTTACTGAAAAATACTTGACTCCGTGGAAATTTTTTTTTGCGTCTGCGTAGTGGTGTGTGTGCATGTGTGTGTTTGGTGGTGGTGTGTGTGTGTGTGTACATGGGTGTGTTTGGTGGTGGTGTGTGTGTGCATGTGTGTGTTTGGTGGTGTGTGTGTGTACATGGGTGTGTTTGGTGGTGGTGTATGTGTGCATGTGTGTGTTTGGTGGTGGTGTGTGTGTACATGGGTGTGTTTGGTGGTGGTGGTGGTGTGTGTGTACATGGGTGTGTTTGGTGGTGGTGGTGGTGTGTGTGTGTACATGGGTGTACTACTTCTACTTCTTGATAAAAAATATATGCTAATTATATATGAGATCTGTTGGAGTTTGTTTCAGAAACTTTGTAAACTTATAACATTTCTGGTAAAGTATAATATTATAGCCTACTAAACTAACTAAACTAGAGTAAAGCCGGACATACACACACAGGCCGATCATGTTTTAAAAGGATTCACCGGACGACACACACACACACTCTCTCTCTCCTCTCTCTCTCTCTCTCTCTCTCTCTCACAAACCGTATACTACCACTGTGATGACCTGCAGTTTGATGACAACGTGATTCTGTAGTCTGATATTTTAGAGGTCATGAAGGTCTTTGTGAGGTCATGAAGGTCTTTGAGAGGTCATGAAGGTCTTTGAGAGGTCATGAAGGTCTTCGCCATTTATCGTCCATTTATTAATTTGTCATTTATTAATTGATAATGATGCATATCCAAGGTGCTCAGGGATATATTCCAAATTTGTAACAAGATTTTGTGTCAACTAAAATAGCCATGATATACCGTCACTGACAGCTTGAGGCGTGGCCTGACCTGAACGCCCCTGTCCCCCCCCCCCCCCCTACACACACACACACACAGGCAGGCAGGCCTCGATGGACGAATTTTCAAGCTCTGACTGAATTTCATGGAGCCCTTCCGACACGCCTGGCCGGATGAAAAACATTCCCTTACACACAGCGGCCGCCTCTAGCCCCGCCCCTTCTTGGGGGCCGGTGTAGCAGTAGCAAGTGGAGCTCCACTGGAACCCGGCTTTAATAACGAACTGCTGAGAAATTAAGTTGAAATATTACAGTATCAGGCAAATTAGCCTCCAATTTTCGTTTTTACACGGACAAATATTAAGTGTCCCTGTCTTAGAATAAATATAAACTTAAAATATAAATACATTTCACAAATTGTCAGGAAACATCATTATCTGAAATCTGACCGGTTCTAAGGAAATGCAGAGGCAGGTCTAGGGTAAAACCCCAAGGAAACTTATGGAAATGTGAGAACCGGACCAGAGAGTGCCAGCAGCAGCTAGCAGAGTTCGGGTGTATTTTCCTCCGTCCTGTGGCCAATCTAAGGCTTCCTACATCCTCCAACCTCCATTTTAAAAGGTGTAAAGAACAACAAGGGATCGAAACCAAGGCAAACTTAGCTCTAGATCGGAGGACGAGAAACGGAGGAAATAAGTGCAAAAAAAAATCCTCCTCTCCCCGTCCTAGCAGCAGTATATACCAACCCAACCACACCACCTCCACCCACCACCCAGCCAGGCAGGCCAACAGGCTGGAGTAGTCGTAGTAGTAGTAGTCACCTAGTCGATTGGTTCAGTGGCAGTCCTCACTCCTCACAGTCCTCAACCACCAGCCACGGAGGGAGGCACAGTGGCTTCGTCGTCGTTGTCTTTGTTGTTTTTTACACTATAGTAGGAGGAGTATAAGGACGATATTTATTTTCTCTGATTTTCATGTTGGTTGTGTTTCCTATAACGAGGTGTTGACAGATTGCTTGCCGCCTGGAGTCCTTACTATAGCGAGGTGTTGACAGATTGCTTCCTTCCATCCTTGCTTGCTTACTGGTACGATACGGTATCTTGTATTTACTTATATGTTGAGGGTGAAGTCCAGCAGGTGTTAATTAAGTCTCCAGTCCATTCGTTCAGTCTCCAGTCCATTTGTTCAGTCTCCAGTCCATTCGTTCAGTCTCCAGTCCATTTGTTCAATCTCCAGTCCATTTCTTCAACCGTCCCATATTAAAGGTAAGTTAATTATTATTTTCACTGTTACCAAAACGCAGATATCTAGTCCAAAGGTTGGTATTAGTACAGAAGTACTGAGTTCACTATATTGTAGATTTTAGTATCATTACCCACTATTTTGGACCATTCTAAGACTCTTCATCTATGGTGTTTCTCTCTGAGATGCCCCGTTTTCGAGATACCAACCCAATAGTACAAATGGTTAATTTGGAAATTAGTCTGACCTAACCTGACCTGACCTAACCTACTGAAAAATTTAGCAGTGAACTAAAAATATTGTCAGTGTCTAAAATTGGTTTAATAATAATAATAATAATAAACTGTACTTCCGGTCCTCTTCTTCTTTATTCCACCTTCCCTTTCTTTATCTTACGTTTCTCCTCTTTCTTTTATCCTGTCCTACTCATTCCAGAAAAATAAATAAGCAAATAAATAGATATGTAAAAAATGAGCATAGAAAACGAATAAACAAATATGTAAATCAAATTTAAGAAATGAGTAAAGAAAAAAAAGAAAAACAATAATAATAATAATAATAAAAATAAAATAAAAAATAAAATAATAATAATAATAAGAATAACAAAAATAAAAATAATAATAATAATAATAAAATAACAATAATGATGATAATAATAATAATGTTTTTGTAAGAGGATGGTTGTTACTAAGAAGTTGTTACAAGTCGTATTGCCATGACGTGACAAACCAACATAACAATAGATTGATGATGTTATGTTGTTGTTGTCTGACTGATAGTATGCTCTCTTAAGTTTTCTTGTTTTTATCCACACACACACGCAAGCACACTCTTTCTCCCTCTCTTGTAAACACACACGCACACACTTTTTCTGTCTGTCTCTCTCTCTCTCTCTCTCTCTCTCTCTCTCTCTCTCTCTCGTAAACACACATATACACATTCTCTCTCTCTCTCGTAAACACACACATATTCTCTCTCTCTCTCTCTCTCTCTCTCTCTCTCTCTCTCTCTCTCGTAAACACACACACACAGGGAAGAACATATTTACATTACTATAACACACTTCTTTTTTAAGGTGATAATATACGTCTTTTTCATAGACTGGAGTGCCTTGATTCCTCCAAAGTAAGCCATGCCAGGAAACAAACCCATGCAAATGAAGAAAAATAATAAAATAATGGTATATAATAATTATCCTGTTGCCTGCATGTATGGTGGAATAGTTTGGAGGAATCATTTGCTCCAGATTTTTTTTACCACCCAAAACAATGTGCTATATACCCCCTTAATATGATATAATAATTTTTTAGTTTTGGGGAAATTGGAGGGCTACTGATTCCTCCAAACTATGCCAGGAAACAAACACGTGTTACCAATAGGGGACTGTATTCGTTTCGTGACGTTGTTTTTGGAGGAATCAGAAGCCCCCCCCCCCACACTCATAATTCTTCGACATATACAAACGACACCCCATTTTAGATTAACATAGTCAGTCAGTTAGTCAGTCAATCGGTCAGTCAGTCAGTTAATAAATTGGTCTATCGGTAAATCAATCGGTCTATCAGTTAGTCAATCGGTCTATCAGTTAGTCAATCGGTCAGTCAGTTAGTCAATCGGTCTATCAGTCAGTCAGTCAATCAACTCTTGCTTGTTAACTTTACCTTCCAAAACCAAATCATTTATCACTTACCTGTTTTCTGGTATAGTTAGGAGGAATCAGTAGCCTTCCAATTTACTTAAAAAAAAAAAAAAAAAAAAAAAAAAAAGGGGGACCCAAGCCTTAAATAATTCTCTCAGCTACAAAATGTCCATCCAATTCTTTTAATATTAATCCCCTAAAATGTCCATCCAATTCTTCTAATATTAATCCCCTAAAATGTCCATCCAATTCGTTTAATATTAATCCTCTGTAATTCGTTGCATGGATTAATTAATGGGGTAAGGATTTTCTGGATGTTACTCTTCCCTTGTGATTAGGGGGTTGGGTAAATTAGGAGGGATTTTCTAGATGTTGGTGTTGCCTTGTAACTGGGGGTTGGGGGGAGGGGGGGGTTTAGATATTGGCAATAGTGTTCGATATATAACTTCGAGAGAGAGAGAGAGAGAGAGAGAGAGAGAGAGAGAGAGAGAGAGAGAGAGAGAGAGAGAGACCGGCTGAAGACTAAACTTATGCTTTGTTTTGTTTGGGTATACAGTGAATATTTAAGGCACCCTGTGATGTAGTAAAAAAAATTGGAGATAAATGAGTCCTTCAAATATTGCCACGAAACACCACCTACAGGGAAGGGGGTTGTTTCGTGGTATGGTCAGAAGGAATCAGAATAAGCAAGCCTCCAATTCTCACACACGATCACAGGGAAGGAGGTTGTTTCGTGGTATGATCAAGAGGAATCAGAATAAGCAAGCCTCCAATTCTCATACACGATCACAAGGAAGGGTTTATGTTTCGTGGCATGGTCAGGAGGAATCAGAATAAGCAAGCCTCCAATTCTCATACACGATCACAGGGAAGGGGGTCGTTTCGTGGCATAGTCAAGTGGAATCAGAATAAGCAAGCCTCCAATTCTCATACACGATCACAGGGAAGGGGTTGTTTCGTGGTATGGTCAGGAGGAATCAGAATCACAGGGTCCTTAACTAAGACTTTCTGCTAGTAATAATACAGTATTTCCTTCTGTGTAGTGTTATGCTGCAGATTTGTATGTGCGTGTGTGGTTTGCTGGTGGTATTGTAGTTGGTTGGAAAGATTAAAAAGAGTTTACTAAGGGGAAAGTCGGAAACGGCATTCATTGTTCATGGTCATATTTTCTTTCTTTCTTTTTTCTTCTTATTTTTTTTATATAGGGGAAAGTCGGAAATTGCATTGTGGTCATATAATTATTCTTTCTATTTTTTCTTCTTATATTTTAATTTACTGTGTGTTTGGTTGTACTTTTTAGTTATAAAGTTTGATTGTGTTCATTTTTAGTCTTTATAATTCCCGAAAAGATGCGACGTCCTTTAAAAGTGACTGTGTGTGTGTGTATGTGTGTGTGTGTGTGTGTGTGTGTGTCCCGCTCCTTGTGTTTACGTGTCGACTAATCGGTGGTTCATATTATTATCACGAGCATGTGTGTGTGTGTGTGTGTGTGTGTGTGTATACTAAACGGTGCGTGGTAGTGTGAGTCGTGGGGATAATTATTACGAGACTGAGACATACATACATACATACATACGTGCATAACTGACTGGCTGGCTGGCTGGTTGGTTGGCTGGCTGGCTGGTTGGCTATCTGTGTCGTGTGTTGAGTAATCAATAAGAGGGGAGGTTATAACACACACACACACACACTGTCCCTGTCCTTACTCAACTCGTCAACCTGTCCTTCACACACACACACACACACACACACAAACACACTCTGTCCTCATTCAACTCGTCAACCTGTCCTTCACACACACACACACACTGTCCTTACTCAACTCATCAAACTTTCCCTCACACACACACACACACACACATATACACACTCAACTTATCAACCTGTCCCACACACACACACACATATACACACTCAACTCATCAACCTGCCCCCACCCCACACACACACACACACTAAGGAGCAGGTCCTATTTATCATCTTTTACTGTTCTACTATTTAATTTGTGTTTGTTTGAAATGTACAAATACGTGTAAAAAGACTAATTTCCTTAACTGTACATACCAAGGTTACTACTCCTCCCCCCACCCCACCCCTCCGAGGCTGTCTCTCTGTTACAACAAGTTTTTAGTCAACAATCCATGAACGCTGGCTTTTATACCTCTCTCTCAATTTCTTCTGGCGCTATTTGACCTTGTTGTTGCAGCACCTAATATCAATTAATCAATCAATCAATCAACCAACCTCTCTGTTCTGTCTCCCTTCTTTCTTCTTTAACCCTATCTCATTCTATTCTATCTCTATCTGTTCTATCACTCACTGTATCCTCTGTCCCCCACACCACCACCACTACCAACAACAACAACAACAATACCAACAACAACACCAACAATATATTTTCCACCATCAACAACAACAACAACAAAATCATCACCAATTTCACCACCACCACCAACAAAATCATCACCAATTT
>JAWQEG010002663.1:422500-437500 GCA_033782935.1 Petrolisthes cinctipes | reverse complement strand
AAACAGGCCACCATTATTATTGTTAATCTGGTCCTGTTTCCTGGCATACTTTGGAGGAATCAAGGCACTCTAATGTATGTATCAAAAAAAGTATACTATCCCTTTAATACACCTATAGAGAGATAGTAGGGTTAAAATAAGAGAATAAAAGGTCCGTGTGTGTGTGTAAGAAGATTATTAGTGTGTGTGTGTTCTTTTTGCGTGTGTAAGATTATTAGTGTGTGTGTGTGTGTGTGTGTGTGTGTGCTTAGAATTACTTCATCTTTGCGTGTGCCAGAGAAATCCATTAGTGTATTATAACTGAAGGTAAAAGATTATTAGTTTGTGTGTATGTGTGTGTGTGTGTGTGTGTGTGTGTGTGTGTGTGTGTGTGTTCCTCTTTGCGTGTGTAAGAGAAATATATTGGTACATTATGACTGAAGGTAAAAGATTATTAGAGTGTGTGTGTGTGTGTGTGTGTGTGTGTGTGTGTGTGTGTGTGTGTGTGTTCCTCTTTGCGTGTGTAAGATTATTAGTGTGTGTGTGTGTGTAAGAGAAATATATTGGTGTATTATGACTTAAGGCAAAATATTATTAGTGAGAGAGAGAGAGAGAGAGAGAGAGAGAGAGAGAGAGAGAGAGAGAGAGAGAGAGAGAGAGAGAGACTGGATTTACTCTCTACGTGTATAAAAGGAATATATTGGTGTACATTAAGTCTGGAAGCAGAAGAAGGTTATTAGAGTGTGTGTGTCACCTACAAGTATTTCACTGTTCAAACTTCACAAGATATATATAGGTGCATGGGTCGTAATAGTCTGCTGGAGTGTCAGGTCAGGTCAGGTTAGGTCATCACTTAACGGGCACAGGTCACGAAACACAAGTGAATGAGTATTGTGAGTCAAGATATTATAGAGTAAAAGTTGGAAGGAGTTTTTATATAGAACGAAAAGATTAGAGAATAATAATCTTTGGTTATTGTGAGTATGAGGTATAGATATATAAAGAATAAGTATTGTTTGGTATAGGAAATAGTTCATAATAGTCTTAGATTATTGTGACAGAAGGTATAATAGAATAGCATTTCGTTATTGAAGATAAGAGAGAGATTTAGAATTTTTTAAGACGAAAAATTTAGAGAATGTTAACAATCTTTGGTTATTGTGAGTGTGAGGAAGGAATAAAAAAAATAAAAGAGTTAGCGGTGTTTGATACGTAAGGAAAGATTAATATTTTGTTTGTTTGTGTGTTTGTTCGTTTGTTTGTTTGTTTGGTTTGTGATTTGAAGAGCAGAGTAAAAGTTAATGAGTAATGTTTGTGACTGATTGTAATATTTGTGATTGTTAGTAATATTTGTGATTGTTAGTAATATTTGTGCCTGTTTGTAATGTTTGTGACTGTTTGTAACTAACGGTAAAACAACAATAATTAAGCTTATGACGAAAGCTACCCACAAACATATAAAAAATTTTTACACTATGGGCCATGAATAAAAAAAAAAAAAAATAATAATAATAATAATAATAATAATAATAATAATAATAATAATAATAATAATAATAATAATAATAAAAAATGAAAGAATGTGTAATTATTAAAAAACAAAAAATTTTCTTTGCAACGTTGAAGGGGTCCTGTCTGTTGTGGTCAAATTGGTGTATGCTACTGATTCCTCCACAGCATGCTAGGAAACAGACTTGTGCCTCAGTAAACGAGTGGAGGATCTGTTTCGTGGCATAGTTTGGAGGAATCATTAGTCCTCCACTTGGGCCACTACAGAATATGACCTCTTTAAGGGCCCTGTGATCGTGTATGAAAATTGGAGGCTTCTGATTCTTCCTGATGATGCCACGAAACAAGCTCCTTCCATAGAGGTGGTGTTTCGTGGCAATATTTGAAGGACTTATTTATCACCAAATTTCTAACTGCATCACAGGGTCCCTTAAGTCAGGCAGGTGTTGTACTGTACTTGGCCCTGTTGCATGTACATAATTACTGAGGAAATGTGGGGCACGAGTTATGAGGTCTGTGTGTGTGTGTGTATGTGTGTGTGGAGGAGGTGTAGTATTGTGTGTGTCTACAGTAGTGTGTGTGTGGAGGTGTGTGTGTGTGTGTGTGTGTGGAGGAGGTGTAGTATTGTGTGTGTCTACAGTAGTGTGTGTGTGGAGGTGTGTGTGTGTGTGTGTGTGTGAGGAGGTGTAGTAGTGTGTGTGTGTGTGTGTGTTTGTCTTAGTACAGTGGTGTGTGTGTGTGTGTGTGTGTGTGTGTGTGTGTGTGTGTAGTAGAGTGTGTGCCTACAGTGGTGCATGCACCACCAGTTCGTTATCTCTCTCTCTCTCTCTCTCTCTCTCTCTCTCTCTTTCTTTTTTTTTTTTCTCTCTCTCTTATCATGATCCCCCACCTTCACACACACACACACACACACACACACACACACACACACACACACATAGAGCTATATCACCACTACGGTACCTCTATATCATGCCTTACCTCTTACCATCACACACACACACACACACACACACACACACACACACACACATGAGCTGCAGGATTAACCTCTGTTGGTGAATGGTCGATATGACGGGCGTGCAATTACTGCTGCCTCTTGCTTCGTCTTCCATGCAATGCTGAGTTGAAGTGAGGTTTGGTTACGTGAGGTTATGAGGGGAGGGGAGGTGTGGTGACGGGAAGGGAGGTGTGGTGTGGTGAAGTGAGTTATGGTACGGTGAGGTGAGGAGAGGTTAGGTTAGGTTAGGTTAGGATAGGTTGGGTTTGATGTGTTGAGGTTAGGTTAGGATAGGTTGGGTTTGATGTGTTGAGGTTTGGTTAGGATAGGTTGGGTTTGATGTGTTGAGGTTAGGTTAGGATAGGTTGGGTTTGATGTGTTGAGGTTAGGTTAGGATAGGTTGGGTTTGATGTGTTGAGGTTAGGTTAGGTTAGGTTAGGATAGGTTGGGTTTGATGTGTTGAGGTTAGGTTAGGATAGGTTGGGTTTGATGTGTTGAGGTTAGGTTAGGATAGGTATGGATAGGTTGGGTTTGATGTGTTGAGGTTAGGTTAGGATAGGTTGGGTTTGATGTGTTGAGGTTAGGTTAGGATAGGTTGGGTTTGATGTGTTGAGGTTAGGTTAGGATAGGTTGGGTTTGATGTGTTGAGGTTAGGTTAGGATAGGTTGGGTTTGATGTGTTGAGATTAAGTTAGGATAGGTTAGGTTAGGTTATGATAGGTTAAGTTTGATGTGTTGAGGTTAGGTTAGGTTAACCCCATCTATTATTATTATCATGAAGTGCTGCAAAATTATACACATGTTGTTCTTCATTACCAAGATATTTACTACCATGAAAGGAAATTGTTGGTGGTTATTGTTATTATTATTATTATTATTATTATTATTATTATTATTATTATTATTATTATTATTATTATTATTATTAAGCATAGAAACAAATTTATCCTCGCCTATTAAAAAAAAAGAAGATAAATAAAATAAATACAATAACAAACTAAAGCATAATAGAGTAATTACCTAGATCTCTCGAGGGACATGGGTGGTGAGGGTGAAGGGCGTGGGTCTTGTAAGGGCGTGAATAACAGTGCTTCCCCCATGCAGCATGGCACTCCCCCCCCCCCACCGCCTAATGCCACCTTTTTATACCAAATTATCCCGGCACTCAGACCCTCCACTTTACAACACTGTTAGCTGACCCTCTTTTCATTCCTTTTTCTTCCTGTTTACTGTTCTTTTCATTTTGTTTTCGTTCGTGTTTGCTGTCCCTCCTTTCCTTCCTTTTCTATCGTACTTTCTGTCCCTCCTTTCTTCCCTTTTCCTTCGTGTTTGCTGTCCCTCCTTTCATTCCTTTTTCTTCCTGTTTGCTGTTCTTTTCATTTTGTTTTCGTTCGTGTTTGCTGTCCCTCCTTTCCTTCCTTTTCTTTCGTACTTGCTGTCCCTCCTTTTATCCTTTTTCTTTTGTGTTTGCTGTCCCTCCTTTCTTCCCTTTTCCTTCGTGTTTGCTGTCCCTCCTTTTTTGTTTTTCTTTTGTATTTGCTGTTCCTCCTTTCATTACTTTTCTTTCGTATTTGCTGTCCTTCCTTTCCTTCCTTTTCATTCGTGTTTGCTGTTCTTCCTTTCATTCCATTTCTTTCGTGTTTGCTGGCCCTCCTTTCCTTCCTTTTCTATTGTATTTGCTGTCCCTCCTTTCATTCCTTTTCATTCATGTTTGCTGTCCCTCCTTTCCATCTTTTCCTTCGTATTTGCTGTCCCTCTTTTCATTCCTGTTCTTTCGTATTTGCTGTCCCTCCTTTCATTCTGTTTTCGTTGTGTTTGCTGTCCTTCCTTTCCCTTTGTATTTGCTGTTCTTCATTTCCTTCCTTTTCCTTCGTGTTTGCTGTTCCTCCTCTCTATCTCCTTCTTTTACCCACTTTACAACACTGTCAGATGTCCCTCCTTTCATTCTGTTTACCTTCGTTCTTGCTGAACCTCCTCTCTTGTCTCTTTCTCTTGTGGTATATAATTATAAGCTTTTTCTCGCCTAGTTGTCCTCTATTTTATTTTTAATTTTCATTCATGCATTCACCTGTAAAATTGAAAATAAACAAAAAGTAAAAGAAGTCCAAAATCAATATGCATGTTCTGTTTTGCATAATATATAACTTCCAATTCCTATGTTCACCTCCCCTTTCTCAAACCCTACCCTATCCTCACTTCTCTTCCTCTCGTCCCCTGTCCCTCCTTTCTTTCTCTTTCCATTGTGTTGCTTGCTGTCCCTCCCTCCACTCACCCCTGTCCCTCCTTTCTATCCCTTTCAATCGTGTTGCTTGCTGTCCTTCCCTCCACTCACCCCTGTCCCTCCTTTCATTCTCTTTCCATTGTGTTGCTTGCTGTCCTTCCCTCCACCCACCCCTGTCCCTCCTGTCTTTCCCTTTCCATCGTGTTGCTTGCTGTCCCTCCACTCACCCCTGTCCCTCCTTTCTATCCCTTTCAATTGTGTTGCTTGCTGTCCCTCCCTCCACCCACCCCTGTCCCTCCTGTCTTTCCCTTTCCATCATGTTGCTTGCTGTCCCTCCCTCCACTCACCCCTGTCCCTCCTTTCTTTCCCTTTCAATCGTGTTGCTTGCTGTCCTTCCACCCACCCACTCCTTCTACTTCCTCCTTACGTGTGTAGAATTCAAGGTCTTTCTAACCCAGTACAGTGTTCATTCTTTCCACTTAACATATTTCACAGGACGATGAACGATACTGTGTGTGTTGTTAAGTCACGCAACCCAATCTAACCCCAGTGATATATCGTCGAAATTCCTTTAAAGGGGAGATTCTTTTGTTGGCGAATTGGAAGGTCTCTGATTACTCCAGACTATACCAGAATATAGACGCCCTCAATGGTACTGATAGGGGATCTGTTTCTTGGCATAGTTTAGAGGAATTAGAGACCTTCAAATTCACCAACTAAATAATCTCCCCTTAAGGGAACCTGTGATGTAGCCTAGTCAGAATTTTGGAGGTTAGTGAGTCCTTCAGACATTGCCACGACACACACACACACACACACACACACACACACACACACACCTATATGGAAGGAGCTTGTTTCGTGGCATGGTCAGGAGGACTTAGAAGCCTCCAAATTTTCATACACAATCACAGGGTCCATAATTGGGGGGTAGTACAGTGTTTGGTGATGGTAAATCCGTATCAACTATTCATTCCTCCAAACTATTCCTAGCAACAACAGAACACCACAATCATTGTTCATTTGGTCTTGTTTCTTGGCATAATATATCCTATTTTGTTGGGAGGAATCAAGACTCTCCAAAGTACCAAAAAAAGTGTATTATCCCCTTAAGCTCTCCTTTCCCCTTAACAATAGGAATTTTTTATGCTGTTTTAAATGTAGTGTGTTTAATGCACTTTTTTTTGTGTGTGTGTGTGTGTGTGTGTGTGTGTGTGTGTGTGTGTGTGTGTGTGTTTTTAATCATGGCGAAAATACACTGATTCCCTTCTAAGTTATTATCATGATCGTAGATGCATGTTTCGCGTATGTTCAGTTGTCAGCACTTATAACAGGTACAGTTGGCCACAGGAATTTTTACACAGGCTGACGTCATATGTGGAAAGAGAGGTTATTATTCTGGAAGTACTGCAATGAATGGTTTACCAAATGACTTGGTAACTGCATAACACCAAATCTAATTATAATATTGCATTGAAGTTACATAGTCTTACATTTTCTACATGTAGTAATCCCTCGAAAATAAATTACTCTGTAACTGCATAATATCAAACCAAATTATAATGTTGTATTGGAGTTACATAGTCTTACATTTTCTACATGTTGTAAGCCCTCGAAAACAAATTACTCTGTAACTGCATAACACCAAACTTAATTATAATATTGCACTGAAGTTACATAGTCTTACATTTTCTATAATATCTTGTGTGTAAGAATTCTCGTCTTCAATAGTACAGTAAACGTTGTTAGTCCTCATATATTCCAGTGTTTATAAAGATTATGAATTAGTTTCTTAGATAATGTTAGAGGAAAGATTGAAGGGGAGGGAGGAAGGAAGGAAGGAAGGAAAGAAGAGGGGGAAGAAGGCAGGAAGGATGGAAGGAAGGAAAGAAGAGGGGGAAGAAGGCAGGAAGGATGGAAGGAAGGAAAGAAGAGGGGGAAGAAGGAAGGAAGCGGGGGGGAAGAAGGCAGGAAGGATGGAAGGAATGAAGGATGGAAGGAATGAAGGATGGAAGGAATGAAGGAAGGAAAGGAAGAATGAATGAAGGAAGAAAAGAATGAAAGACGAAGTAAAGGATGAAGGAATGAAGGAAAGAGGGCATGAAGGAAGGGTGTAGTCGGTGGGGGGAGGGGGAGGAGGATGGGGGGGGGCTACATATGACTGGCAGGCAATCCATAGTTGAACGGGAGATGAAGAAAAACTTATTCACACACACACACACACACACACACACTCACTCTCTCTCTCTCTCTCTCTCTCTCTCATTTTTGTTCGTCAGTCTTCACACACAAATCCATCTCCCTTCCTTCCTCTCTCTCTCTCTCTCTCTCTCTCTCTCTCTCTCTCTCTCTCTCTCATTTTTGTTTGTCAGTCCTCTCACGCAAATCCTTCTCCTCCCCCCTCTCTCTCTCTCTCTCTCTCTCTCTCTCTCTCTCTCTCTCTCTCATTTTTGTTTGTCAGTCCTCTCACGCAAATCCTTCTCCTTCCCCACCTCTCTCTCTCTCTCTCTCTCTCTCTCTCTCTCTCTCTCTCTCTCTCTCTCATTTCACACACACATGCGCAGACGACCACACCACCCTTCACTTCACAAGAGAACACTCAAACTTCTCCCAATACACGTCAATATCAATCCATTCCAAGATCTAATGTCCTTACTATTTATACACATCAAGGATCTATACACATCAACTTTAGACCACCAAAAAAAAATATATATATATACACACACAAAAATATATGCACAACTTTTTTATACAAGCAAAAAAA
The DNA here is from genome assembly GCA_033782935.1 of Petrolisthes cinctipes. Classification (NCBI taxonomy): domain Eukaryota; kingdom Metazoa; phylum Arthropoda; class Malacostraca; order Decapoda; family Porcellanidae; genus Petrolisthes; species Petrolisthes cinctipes. The sequence goes on along the minus strand of JAWQEG010002663.1, from coordinate 430,025 downwards.
AAAATATATAAACACAAAAATATATGCACAACTTTTTTATACAAGCAAAAAAAATATATATATATATATAAACACAAAAATATATGGACAACTTATTTCTACAAGCAAAAAATATATAAACCCAAACATATATGCACAAATTGATGCCAGCAAAAATAATAATAATAATAATATGCACAACTTTTTTATACAAGCAAAAAAATATAAACCCAAAAATATATGAACAACTTTTTTATACCAGCAAAAATAATAATATTCACACAAATATATGCCAGCAAAAATAATATACACACAAAAATTATATGCACAACTTTTTGAATGAATCATGAAAAAATTTGACAGCTTCCCTTTGTTCATTATCTGTGAAACTTTCCACATAAAAGGTTAAACAGCATCTTCTAATTTAATGTAAACAGCTACTCACTCACTCACTATCACAAACAATAACATCATAATATGAGATCGTGAAAACATTTTATTTATATATTGTTTTTAGTTCTTTATTTACCTTTAGTACAAGCCCCAACCAACCAACACTCTGGGGAACGTTGCCGCTAAAGACCACCATGAAGTTATTTGATACATGGTGGGAAATTAATATGGGTAAAATATATGTAAACAAACACAGCAATACCATGAAAGAGAACCAAAACAACAACAACAACAATAATAATAATAATAATAATAATAATAATAATAATAACAATAATAATAATAATAATAACAATAATAATAATAATAATAATAATAATAATAATAATAATAATAATAAACACGTTGTACAGAGGGCGGTGAAAATATTAGTCTGAAAAATGTATGAGTTATCCATATGTGTATTGGTAACTTATGTCCACTTTTAATTATATGCATGTATATATAATGTATACATATGCAACACCATCATACATTACTGTTGGTATTTATTGTTATTATATTTAGTATTATTATTATTATAGTGTTGTAACGAGGCCGGGGAATGGAAAGGATGTGAACATTAATTACTTTTATTGGTAACAACTAACCTAACCTACCTGTCTACCTACCTACCTACCTACCTACCTGTCTACCTACATACTTACCTACATACCTACCTACTTACTAACCAGCCTGCCTACCTACCTACCTTCCCACCCACCAGCCAACCTACCATCTAACCTACCTACCAACCAACCTACCAACCAACCTACCTACCTACGAATGGGACCTTTTAGTTTCATAATTATGATGTGTTGGTTGGTATTATGCATCACGTAAATAGCAGCTATATAAGAGATAGAGAATGGCACAATATCTATCTATGGTAATTGAGGACTTAAAGACCCTGTGAAAGTGTATAAAAACTGGAGGCTTCTGCTGATTCCCCTCCTGACCACGCCATGAAACAAAAAACTCCTTCCATATAGGTGTGTGTGTGTGTCTCGTCGCAATATTTGAAGGACTCGTATAATTCCAATTTTCTGACTACATCACATACAGGGTCCCTTAATGTGGAACTGTATGCACGTCTCTCTGTCTCTGTCTCTGTCTCTCTCTCTCTCTCTCGCAATTTACCTACCTACGTACCTCTTGCACCTCCCTCCCCTTTTCCCTTCCTCCTTTCCTTCACAATCGATATAGCAGTTGGTGTAATGCATCACGTAAACCACAGCCATATACAGGGTGTATCGCGAGGTATATCATTAAATTACATCAGAGATATAAAATAGAATTTTGAGTATATTTTGTTCTATAAAGTATGCTGTGTGTGATCTCAGTAAAGTACAATGAATACTGATAAAAACTATTTTAACGTGTGTTGTCAAATGGCGGTGAGCATCGGAGGGAGTGGAAGCCTAATATGTTTTTCGGACCAAAGAGGTCTTATTTATTTCATCTTAATAAGTTTTATCATGATTGCAATATTTATGTGATGTTCTATAACAAACATTGAATCATATTTTCAATGCAGAGGGATAATACCAGGCCCCGATTAGTAATATTCGACGAAATATGATTAATATCTTTTGGAGGTTAGGTAAACTTTACCCGACATAACGCCAGCTGCAAGTCTTAGCATTTCCCTACATTTCACGGATTTTCTTCTTATACAGGCCTGGTATTATCCCTCTGCATTGAAAATATGATTCAATGTACGTTATAGAACATCACATAAATATTGCAATCATGATAAAACTTATCGAGATGAAATAAATAAGACCTCTTTGGTCCGAAAAACATATTAGGCTACCACTCCCTCCGACGCTCACCGCCATTTGACAACACACGTTAAAATAGTTTTTATCAGCATTCATTGTACTTTACTGAGATCACACACAGCATACTTTATAGAACAAAATATATTCAAAATTTTATTTTATATCTCTGGTGTAATTTAATGATATACCTCGCGATACACCCTGTATAAGAGGTGGAGAAAGCACAATATCAATGCTAATGGTGATCTAATGTTGGACTTTAGGGGTGGGAATGGGACCTTGACTGAGAGTGATTGGCTGGATGGTGAGGGGAGAGGAGGGGGTTGGGGGATTGACTGCTCTCCTCCCTCTCTTCCTCCCTCCCTCATTCCCTTCCTTCCTTCCTTCCTTCACAGTCGATAATAGTCCCGAAGCTTCCTTTGGCTCAGGCCTCGTCTTATACTGGACACACACACACACACACACACAGGCTTCGACATAATCTGCACACACAGGCTTCGACATAATCTGCACACACACACACACACACAGGCTTGGACATAATCTGGACACACACACAGAGGATTCGACATAATCTGGACATACACACACACACTTGTCTTGGTCTCACACACACACACACACACACACACTTGTCCTGGTCTCATCACACACACACACACACACACACACACGTACAATAAAGTAGTAGGTCGCACATACGAGTTATATACTTATTCATAAAACAGAGGTAATAATTTAATCTGACAACCAACAATCATAAGTTATTCAATTCGTGTGTTATGACTGTCACTCTTTAGGTTAGCGTCAGGGAATAACACACACGAGAACCGCTATTTATTTTTATTTTTTTTTCCTCCGTTCCTCAACCTCAAAATTCTGATAAAATGTAACACACACGAAAACCGCTATTTATTTATTTTATTTTATTTATTTTTTCTTCCTCCGTTCCTCAACCTCCAAATTCTGATAAAACGTAACACACACACGAAAACCGCTATTTATTTGTATATTTTTTTTCCTTCGTTCCTCAACCTCTAAATTCCGATAATACGTAACACACACGAGAACATGTATTTTTTTTTTTTCCTCCGTTCCTCAACCTCAAAATTCTGATAAAACGCATGTACTTGGTTTGTTCAGAAATGCTGAGATTCTATAAAGTTTCATATGTATTGTTTTTGTTTATTTTCCTCCGTCGTTCAACCCTCAATTTCAGGTTTGACGTACGTAAGAATTTTAGATTATGCTAGGATCATCTATAAGTCAAATATTTCTCTTTGTACTGATGTCAGAGGAATAACACACACTTGGGCCTTTTGTTTTCCCCCGTTCTCCAATCTCCATTTTTGGGTTAGGTTAGGTTAGGATCCTCTATGCCTCAATAAAAAGTGTTGAGGGAAGATTTAGATTATACAGAATGACGGAGGTAAGGAGGACGGTGTAACTAGTGTGATACTCGATTTGGTATATTGGATTGAGGAAGAAGGACGGAGGTAACTGATTGACTGAGGATGAAGGATGATTGCTCGAGGCCTGGGTGATGCTGCAGATAATAAGGATATAAAAGGAAAGGAGGGACAGAAAACACGAAGGAAATAGAAGGAAAGGAGAGACAGAAAACACGAAGGTAATAGAAGGAAAGGAGAGACAGAAAACACGAAGGAAATGAGAAGGAAAGGAGGGAGAACAAGAACGAAGGAAATAGAAGGAAATGAGGGATAGAAAACACGAAAGAAATAGAAGGAATGGAGAGACAGAAAACACGAAGGAAATAGAAGAAAAGGAGAGACAGAAAACACGAAGGTAATAGAAGGAAAGGAGGGACAGAAAACACGAAGGTAATAGAAGGAAAAGAGGGACAGAAAACACGAAGGAAAGCAAACACAAGGAAATAGGAGGAGAGGAGAGACAACAAGCTCGAAGGAAATTGATAGAAGGGAAGGAGGGAAAAGGTGTTAAGTGGGGTGGGAAAGCAAGCACGAAATAAATAAAAGGAAATGAGGGAGAAGGTGATAAGAAGAGAAAGAAAACAGAACGAATGGAGGGAGAAAACGAGACATAAGTAAAGTTGAGTGGGACAGCAAGCACGAAGGAAATAAATGGAGAGGAGGGAAATGGTGATAAGAGAGGAAAGGATATAGAAGGAAAGGATGGAGAAGGTGATGAGAAAAAAGAAATAGAGAGATGGGAGAAGGTGATGAGAAAAAGGAAATAGAAGGAAATGAGGAAGAAAGTGATGAGAAAAAGGAAACAAAAGGAAAGGAGGGAGACGTGATGAGAAAAAGGAAATAGAAGGAAATGAGGAAGAAAGTGATGAGAAATAGGAAATGGAAGGAAATGAGGGAGAAGGTGATGAGAGACGAAAGGAAACAGAAGGAAAGGAGGAAAGTGATCTTAGAGGAAAGGAAACAAAAGGAAAGAAGAGAGAACGTGATGAGAAAAAGAAAACAGAAGGAAATAATTAAAAGTTAAGGAGGGAGAAGGTGATAAGATATGAAAGGAAACAAAAGGAAAGAAGAGAGAAGGTGATGAGAAAAAAGAAATAGAAGGAAAGAAGAGAGAACGTGATGAGAAAAAAGAAATAGAAGGAAATGAGAAAAAGGAAATAGAAGAAAATAAGGTAGAGGATAAGTGAGGTGAGACTGCAGACATCCTAACTAGTATGATACCCTATATACAGTCGTGGTCAAAAATAATCATCCATATAGGAGTAACTCACGTAAGATTTTGACAGCTTCCCTCTGTTCCTTAGCTGATAAACATTCCAATAAATAGGTAAAGTACCATCGTTTAATTTAATACAAGCAGCTACACACTACTTAAAACATTAACATCATAATTATGTGAACATGAAAACATTACACAGTAAATTGTTAAAGTTACCCATATGTGGATGATTATTATTGACCACGACTGTATGTGTGTTGGTCTGGTGGAGTGGCTCTTGTCTGGGGGAGAGGGGGGGGGGGGGCTGACCTAGATTACGGGGAAGGAGTGTCCCCAAACCACGCCCCCCAAGCACGACACACAAGGACTCAAGGGTGTGGTTATATAGTGAGGCAGGGCAGGGGCAAGGATTCAGATGGGTGGGGCAGGGTGGGAGAGTGTGTGTGTGTGTGTGTGTGTGTGTGTCAGAAGATCAAGGAAATGTTTGTGTGTGTGTGTGTGTGTGTGTGTGTGTGTGTGTGTGTGTGTGTGTGTGTGTGTGTATGTGTGTGTGTGTGTGTATGTGTCAGAAAATTAAGGATTTTTTTTTGTGTGTGTCTGTGTCAGAAAATCAAGGAAATGTTCGTGTGTGTGTGTGTGTGTGTGTGTGTGTGAAGACCGGAAAATGTGTGTGTGTGTGTGTGTGTGTGTGTGTGAAGACCGGAAAATGTGTGTGTGTGTGTGTGTGAAGACCGGAAAATATGTGTGTGTGTGTTTTCTAGAGACACAAGCACTAGCACGTAACGACTATAAATCCAACTAACACACAAATATAGACCAAGGACGTGACGTGATAGCATACATACATTTTAATCCACGAGTACAGAACCTTATTTAATTTTGCCTCGGCTCCTCAAAAAGAATCACGAGTCTAAATTCTCAAACTGACTGCAGGGAGGAAGGAAAATTATTATGTCAGTGAAGAGTTGGTAATGTAGGTGGAGTGAAGAGATATGTGTTATAATACGTGACAGTGTGTTGATATGTGACAGTGTTATAATACGTGACTGTGTGTTATTATACGTGAGTACGTGACAGTGTTAATATGTGACTATTGTAGTGTGTTATAATACGTGACAGTGTGTTATCATTCGTGACCAGTGTGTTATAATACGTGATTGTGTGTTATAATTCGTGACCAGTGTGTTATAATACGTGACAGTGTGTTATAAATCGTGACCAGTGTGTTATAATACGTGATTGTGTGTTATAATTCGTGACCAGTGTGTTATAATACGTGACTACAGTTTGTTATAATACGTAATAGTATGTTATGATACGTTACAGTGTGTTATAATACGTGACAGTGTGTTATAGTACGTGACTAGTGTGTTATAATACGTTACAGTGTGTTATACTGTAATACGTGATACCATCGTACTGTACCAATACATTACAATATACAAATGACAAATAAACAGACAGAAAGATCCACTAATGATAACAACAACATCAATAACAACAACACGACATATTCTCTCACTATACCGGCATGATCTATACATTTCTCTTCTCTCTTTCGCAAATGTGGAAGTGTATTTTCTTGTTTACAAATATTAGGATGATGAGGGTTGATGGTAAAAAAAAAAAAAAAATGAGCTGTTAATGTCCTCACCTGTGATATGAAATGAGAGTGAGATGTCCTATATATAAATATTTCATGGTCCTCCAAACTAGTCCATGCAACAGGATACCATTATTTTTCTTCATATGGGTCTCTGTTTCCTGGCATACTAAGGAGGAATCAAAAGTATACTATCCTCTTAATTAACCCCTAAAAGTACCCTGCATGTAATTGTGTATGAGAATTGGAGGCTTCTGTTTCCTCCTGACAATGCCACGAAACAAGCTCTTCCTTCAGTATGTGTTTCGTGGCAATATTTGAATGACTCTCTAACCTCCAATTTTATGACTACATCACAGGGACCCTTGAAGGAGCTTGTTTCGTGGCATAGTTAGGAGGAATCAGAAGCCTCCAACTCTCATACACGATCACAGGGTCCTTAATTAATGTTGTTGTCTTTCTGATATTATATAAGTTTTCTCACTAGTCAAGATATTTTATTTTATTTATTTATTTATTTTTTATTTGTTTTTTATTTCCTATCGTTCTTTTTTCGTTTTTATTTCCTTTCGTTATTATTATTATTTAGTGGATATTTTTTTCAGATTATTTCGTTTCATTTCGTTCATAGACAACATACAGTAGTTCATTTTGTTACTGTCTTGTTTCTTATTGTATCGTCTTTCTTACGAGTGAATGAATTTATATGGGTGCATTGCCTGAAAGAGTGCAGTGAGGATTATGTTGGTTTTTTCATTTAATTTCGTTCACTGACAACAAAGTTCATTTTTACTGTCTCGTTTCATATAGTATCGCCTTCCCTATGACTAAAGTTACCTTATTCCCTTTACTTTGGTTTGATTTCTTTAGTTTCTTTATACACTTTTCACTCTTGTTTTATTTTATTTAGTTTCGCTTTCAATTCCTCTCATTGCATTTCATTTTATTTCGTTCACTGAAAACACAGTTAATTTTCTTTCATTGTCTTACGTTCACACAGACAATAGAGTTCATTTTCTACTGTGGTGTTTCATATATTATCGCTTTCCCAAAACGA